>JBBYHO010514090.1:0-19619 GCA_038382025.1 Adansonia gregorii | reverse complement strand
CTTTTGAATTAATCAAAACATTTTTTTTAAAGTCTAAATTAGATCAAAGGGGTCAATGTCACATGATCACCCTACTCTTCCCTAGTTGTTGACTAATATCACCATCAGCCACCTTATTTGCTGAAAAATTATTTTAGCATTTAAACCAGCCACCCTAAGCCTATCACATTGGTAGCAAGTTGCTCCCTATAGCCATTCTATAGCCACCATGCTGACATCACTTTGTCACCCTTGAAAAATGGCTAAAACACCTCCAATTTAGCTTCAAAATGCTATTATAAATAGACCACTTATATCTCAACTAAAAAAGGTTAGATTCCAACTCATTTTCAACTTCAAAAACACATTCCCACATTAACAAAACCAAATCCCGTAGCTCTTCACTCACCACCCAAAAATAGCCCTAAAACATTCATTCCCAACCATTACACATCCTAAAAATCACCCTCACCTAACCAGCTAAAACCTCATCATTTTTCTCTTTTTCTTGCTTATTAACAACAAAGAAAAGAGAAAAATTCAAGCCATCTCTACTGTTTTAATTATTTGGCCATAAAATGAAGTTTTATTGGTATAACTTCTCACTTTATCACTTTCTTCATCATTTTAGTGAGCTCTTCATGTTTCCATCACCCTCTTAGGATTATCATGCATTATTATGGCTGTTGGTTATGGTAGTTTAAGATTTGGATGCCTTAATGCCCTTTTGATGTGCAAAATGCCTTATTTCATCCTCATTTGTTTGATATCTCTTGCTCATGCATTTTATGCCATGTCCATGCATATTGTTATCCTTAATCCACGTATCAATCATTAGCCTAACACATTTCAAGCACATTTGCACATTAACTTGCATGAATCATTGCCATTTTCAGCATCCATAATATTTTCTTGTCGTAATGCATAACATTTTCTTTAGTTAAACCATTGGTAAAGTTAGCATCCCCATTCATGTTATGTTACATCCCCTTATGTATTTATTGCCTTCTCCTTGTCAAAATGCATGTTTGATGGCTGTCAAAATTGATTTTCAAAACCCCCAAAGCCAAGCATGTTAACCTTAACCAATAAGGATTAGCATGGACTTCTCATTTTCTTTAAAGTTAGCAAAATATCTAAGGGAAAATTAAGTTTTTCAAATCTAGAATCTTGGTTAAACAAGCTCAAATCTTCTGATTTCAAAATGAAAATGGTCATACAATTATTGCCTAAATGTTTGTGCCTTTTAAGTTAAAACCTTGAGTGATATGATCAACGGGCTATTTCAACATCCCAAACTACTCTGGGGCTATGCAAATGAGTTTGTGATGCTTATGCCAATCATTCCCTTCATTCATAGATGTTTGAATGTCAATGACTCGAGTTTGGACCCGTAGACATAAAAATATGGGAGATATCCCCTGCTTTGCTTTGTCCCCTGCTAGCCGCATAATTGTTACAAATTGAAAAAATCATTTTAAAATCATAAATGATTTTTTTGTGAATTTTTCTCTTAAATCATGTCAAATTATCTTTAAAACAATGCCTTATTCACCCTCGGATCATTCTGGATGGGAGAGTTATAATTTTTCAAATCTAAACTGTCTAGAACCTGTGGAATCCAAACATGTATTCTAGTTGGGATGTTCAGGCCCACTAAATGATTTTTCCAAATTTTTCAAACATTTTTCCTAAAAGATTCATGAAATTTCCTTTTAAAAAAGGCATCATTTGTATTTTTCCATTACCAAATAAGCCTGAAATGATTTTTTAAATTTTGACACACCTTGATTCTCATATGCTTTGCCAGTAGCAAAATTGATCCAAATTTGAAAATTTATTCCCTTGAAAAATGACTTTTGGGATATTAGGAATATTTTTAGATTGACCCTCGTCAAGTTAGCTTTCTAGCGGTATCTTGTCCACCCTCTATGTCCTTCGAACCAATTTAGAATAAATTCAGGAAGTAGGATAGTGCGATGCTATCCCCTATTTTCAGTTGTGATCAAAATTGAGTTGTCTTATTGAATTTCATCTTGAGACATTCGAATGTCTTCATATCACCTCGATCAGACTCGAGAACATGATTTGACCTCCCATAGGCTCGTATCAAGGTACAAACACATTTTAAATATTTACCATCCTTATTCATAAAAAATAATTTTGCCAAAAGTTGTCAAAATATTCACACATTTCCTAAATCATAAAGTTTTGTCAACTTAAGTTTTTCAACTCCACTTCTCTAAGAAGTGTTACATATGTCACTTTTATGGATACTCTAACTCAACCTTTTGACGGGATATTGCAACCCCATTTTTTAAAATTATCGAGATTGAAAAATCTTCCTTTGTCAAAATAATTTGTCATCTATGAGGATACTCTAACTCTAACCTTCTGAGAGGATGCTTTAATCCTATTTTCCAAAATTATCGAGATTAAATAATACCCTTTTGTCAAAATTATTTGTCATCCACGGGGATACTCTGACACTAACTTTTCGAAGAGATACTCCAAACTTATCTTTCAATTATAATTAATTTTTTTCTTTTTTTAGACTCCTATGAATTTGTCAAACAAACCTCATTTAATCAGTGAACCTAGATGCTTCTCGAAAATTGTCAATTCGGTTATTCTTAGATAATCGATGCCAATTGTGAGATAAATTCCAATAGTCCACCCATTTTTTTATCATTGCATTGAATGATCCGTGTTATGATACTTCATTTATTACCTTACGTGATTTCTTTATGATGATTATTTGCATTCATGTTTTCAAAACATTTCAAATAAAATTAAAGATAATGTTTTGCATGGGTATCTCTCCAGTGCCCAAAGTGGAACATTCTATTTTCAAAGTAAAATCCATTGGTCATTTTATTGAAAATCTCTATATTCCCCATCTCCTCGAGGTATATGTGAGATTAAATCTTCTTCATCAAAACTTGATTTGTGTTTTTATAAGATTCATGCATTAAAAGAGGGTTATATTGAAATAATAACGAGTTAAGATCGAAAGAATCGAAATCAAGATAAAACATAGCTGGTAAGGTACCAATTTCAGGTGTCATGAAGAGGTTCATACCTTACCTTGCGTAACCAACTCCCAAACTTAAATGGTAAATCTTTGTAATATGTAGACCACAGGATTGATGTTTTGAGTTTTGTAACTCAAAACAAAGGTTTCAATAGGCATTTGATCATGCCTAGCCTAAAATAATCAGTGGCAACTCTAAGCATTGTCCATTTTATGATGGTTATCCAAGACTAATAAGATGAGCGATTCATATTATAGTCCCTTTCACTGTATAACAAGTTGAGAATCTATACATTCTCATTCTCCTCACATCGTGAAAGAAAAGTCTTGATCAAGAAAGCATTTCCAAGTCAGAAAAATATTTTAGGTTGTACGCACCCATAGATCGCGAGGATCCACCATAGGGTACGTTACGACAATAAGATATCTAGTTGTGCTTGAATGATACTATTATGTAAATTGGATATCCGATAAAGATTCTAAACCACTAGCAGATTTATCTTTATTATTAGAGGAAATGTAATGTTATAGAATCTATATTTATAGTTTTGTAGAAAACTAGAGAAGAAGTAAAATGCCTCCAAAATTTTTTAAAAGATATTCCATGTTGGGCAAAACCTGTGCTTGTAATATGTATATATTATAATAGCTAATCTGCAATTGGTAAGGCACAAGTAGTTTATATAACGATAAATCTTGAATTTTTTTTTGAAAATGCAATACCATGAGACAATTGCTCTCAAATGAAATTATCTCTATTGATTCTATAAAATCAAAGGATAATATGGTAAATCTACTTACAAAAGGTTTAATAAGAGAACAGGTGCAGACACCTAATTTTGTTTTAGCCCTTTCTCTGATAGTCTTAAATATTTGAGACTGAGATTCTAGTGGCCATCTTGGTAAGGGTCGGCCTCTTCTAGAAGGACTAGGCATTTTCAAGACTTATTTAGTCATGCTTAAATGGCTATTTGTGTACATGAAAGAAAAAATGTAGTTTCGAGGGTCATAGAGAATAAATCTTAGATAAAAAAGATGAATATGAAAGAGAAAAATTAGTGTTTAAGTACCATTTGTCAAATTTTGAAATTTAATTTTAAAAATTAGATCACGGTTAAATTTTTTATTTTTAAAGATTTTTTAAATTTTTTATGAAATTTAATAAGTCAATCGTCATGTATTTTTATCAATACCTATATAGTATTTATGTTGATAATCACTTTGAAAAATCTAGAATGTTCAAGAAAAAAATCTTGATTAGCATTTTATACCATAAGGTATCAAGTTGTCAAATTTAATACCTAGTTTCAAATTTTCAGGATACTGCAAAGTGTTCGGCCAGCAAAATTTTTTTTCTTGTCTAATAACTCGTGGTGCAACATCGAGCACCAATTTAACCTGGGGAGGCAATGATTTAGTAGCTATAGAAAATTTAATTGGACCTCCTATTTGATTAAGTTCTTAATTGAATTTATCATGTGGAATTTTTTCTTGAATGCATAATTTTTAATTTATTACAAGTTAATTCTTTTAATTTATTTTTTATATAATTTCCAATTAAGATTTTTAGTAACTATGATTTTATTTATTTCTTCATTTTCAAAATTATGTTTGTATTTATTTTAATTTTAGAATTTCATAATTTAGTTACATGAGAATTAATTTGGTTGGAATTGAATTTTTTTCCCAACTAATTTAGTTTAATCCTAACTATTCCATTAGGTTAAGTTTATCTTAATCATTGTGAAGCCTATGGAATTAACTTATGACTCATACATGGTGATTGAGACAAAAGACAAGAGACATTAATTGATCCTTATCTAAATAAAATATCAACCAAAAGATAAAATCAAAATGATAATAAAAAAAGTGAAATATGGCCAAGGGAGATTTTTTTCCTCTTTTGACCAAATCCTCATCCTTAGAAACAAGGGGAGATGTTTTGTTTTGGGGCTTAATGGTTGCATAACAAAATTTGCTATTTTTTAAAGATTTTCTAGCTTTTATTCCAAGTTTCCAAACTTTAAAGGTAGTTTTACTTAGAAAAATTTTGATTTTTGTTCGCACCTCTTTCTTTTAATAAGTTTAGTGATTGCTTGTGCTCGTGGATTTTGATCCATGTTCAAAAGCCAAGTATGAAGGCCATGAATAATTTTCTTGATTTGGTTGTTAGATTTGACTTTTGTTAACAATGATTTGATTTTCATCAAGAAAATATAAGTTTGGTTGTGGAAATGAAGTTATCTTAGTATGAATGCAATTTTGTGCTATTTTCCTTGATTTTTTCATATAGATCATTGATAAAGTATGCTTATGTGTTCATTTTTCTCATGATTTCATGCATATTTAAGCTTGGAAAAAACTAGGATATATATTTATGCTACTATTGATAAAACTATATTGAGAAAAAAAATTCTATTTGGTTCTTGCTGATGAAGGTCAAATATGGCAGTGGCCTTTGGATAAATTTTCATCCTTGTTTTAAAGATATTTAGGATTATTTTATGATGATTGAAAGTTGTGAGGCCAAGAACATAATTTTCCCAAATTTTTTAAAGCCTTGGATAGGTACTTCCAACCTTGGCAAAACTTTATAAGGGTCACTTGGTAAAGTTTTTAATTTTTTTAGGGTCATTTTATAATTATGGAATATATAAAGACCAAATTACAAAATTATAGAATTTTTCCAAGGCCATTCAGGTTTGGTCGAATGCCTTGTGGAACCTTTAGGGGTTTTGTCCTATATTTTTAACATTTTAAAATGCATATCATACATTTTTAGCCTTTTAGGGGTTTTTTGTAATTTCTTTCTAAGGCCAAAGGTGCTTGGCCAAATGTTTCTAGTGATCATAGGTAAAATTTTTGCGTTAATTTTAATGTGTTTGTATTTGTTTATGATTTTAAGTCATATAAGGACTAAAGTGAAAAATTAGAAAAGTTTGGAGTTCATTAGATAAGTTCTTGTATTTTAGGGTTAAGTGAGTTATTTCAACATCAAATTATCCATTTAGGGTATTTTGGATATTTTAGAACCATTTCTAGCTCTTTAAGCTATTTTGGGGCCAAAATGTTATTTTGAAAAATTTAAAGACCTATTAGCAATTTTTGCATTTTAGATTAAATTTGATGTCTAAGGCACCATTTTAGGGCATCGTTGTCATGTCATGATATTTTTGAGTCTTTTACGATTAGCAGGATACTTTCATGTAGAAGGTATACCTTAGAGACATTCTAGTAATTTATCTTAGAATCAAGTCCTATGTGGTTAGCAGGATATTCTCAAGTCAAAGGTGTATACTAGGGATAGGTTTATCCTTTCATGATTTTATCGAGTCTTGTAGGATTACCAAGATACTTTCATGTCAAAGGTATGCCTTAGTGACATTCTAGTAATTCACTTTAGAATCGGGTTCTTTAAGGTCACCAGGATACTTTCATGTCAAAAATACACTTTAGAGGACATTTTGGTCTTTGCAACCAAATCTGAGTCTTTAGAGTCTAGTTTTGGACTTTTTGTCGAAACTAAGTGTTAAGACATGCTTGCATTATTTTTGATAAAACTAAAATTTTTAAAAGGTAATGCTTTTGAGTTAAAATAATATGTGGAATATCTTTTAGCATATGGAAGGGATTTTATGAATTATTTTAATAACAAGGTATCCTTTTTTTTAATGAGTAAAATTGAGATTTTTTGAATTTTGTAAAAGTAAAAACTTTCATATTCCTTTGGTCCTCAAAAGGGTGCAGATGATATTTTGATTTTTAAAATATTGAAGACTCGATTTTCTCAAATTTTTGTTTCAAAAATTTTGAAAAACAAGAATTACAATCGAATGTCTAATAACTATATAAAATAAAGTTATTTAGTCTCATTATACATATTAAATCAGCTAGCTCTTAGAGATTTTTATTTACATATCATTCATATTTAGTAGTTTTTAATTTAGTAATATTTTATTTTAGTAGTTTTTAATTTAGTCCTATTTACTTTATTTATATTTTAATTACTTAGTTATTTAAATAATTTACTTCTTTTTGTAGGTCAAAAACTTTAAGGAGCTTCCAAAAATATAACAACGAAAAGTGAACTCAAGAAAGTAAGGTGATTCCAAGTTGGAAAATTCCAAAAATAAATGTTCAAATTACTTGCAAATCAAGTCTTTCCACTTCAGGGTTTTACCTATAAACGGGATCATTACGTTTAGGTTTAAGGGGCATCCCTAGATATTTTATAGCTATTAGTTTTAAAGAAAAAGAGAAGCTATCATGATTTTGCGATAGGAGAAGGATCGAAGAAGATCGAGATTTAACAATTCTTAGTTTTCTCTTTTCCCTTCATCCTTTTATCTTTATTATAATATTTATGATAGTGAAACTTCATTGTTTTATGTTTTATTTAATCAATATGAGCTAAATTTATTTTTCTAGGATTATAATGGAACTCAACATGTAGTTTGATTATTTTATTTTTTCTTTTCTTGATTTAATGATAATTGAGTTATTTGTTCAATCTTGTTCTTAGTGCTTCTAGTTGACTGGCCATCAATTAGATTGATTTGGTAACCTTAATGAACTTGGAAAAGAGAATTTTGTGTTTAGACCTAGATTGAATGACATATGTTTCATATTCATTTATTAGGATGAATTGATCTACATGTTAGATATAAATATATGAGCATGCCAAATGTAACCAAATTAGAGTCTAAGCTTAATGAGTTTCTTTTAATTCAGTTTGCATAGAAATATAGCTAATTGGTTGAAAAAGATATTTTTATAAGACCATCGGAAGATACTTATAAATAAATTAGAACTCTAGGTTGATGACTTAATATCATTAGTCAAGTTAACAGGATAAAACAAATTCAAATGAAGCGTTAGGGGAAATTGTAATCCTAGGTTTTTATTATTATTAATTAAGTAAACCTCATTTGAATTTCTTTGCTATTTTAGTTAAATTTAATTTAGTTAATCTAGTTTAATTTTAATTAGGAATCTTTTAAATATTTATTTGAATAAAATTCAATTCTATTAATTTTAGTATTTAGCAGAGTTAGTACAATTCCTGTTAGGAATGAAACTCTATTCATTACCATATTACTTGTTCCGATATGTGCACTTGTGTGGTATAAAATTGATAACAAGTTTTTGGCACTGTTGCTGGGGAATTGTTTTACTATATTATTTTGCTAATACTAATAGCAAGCAAATTTAATCTTACTTCAATTTTTTTAGGTATCTTTTGCCATTTTATGCGAAGAGCTAGAAACTTGGAACTTGTCTCTTTGGATTCAAAACCTGAAAGAACTTTTCATTAACATCGAGGGGAGAATTTACAAGTTTTGACTCAAAATAATACAATGGCTAAAGAAAAAGATACCAAGTGTCTGTAGGAATTTGCTATCCTTCTTGCATAAAGCATTCATTCTAGTATCTGGAGACCTACCGTTAAAGCCAATAACTTTAAGATAAAGCCAACCATTGTTCAGATGATTCAGACATCAGTTTAATTTGGTGGTCTGCCCAGTGAAGATCCTAATGGTCACATTGTGAACTTTTTAGAAATATGCGATACTTTCAAGCAAAATGGAGTTTCAGATGATGCCGTCAGATTGAGACTATTTCCTTTCTCACTTTATGATAAGGCAAAGAGTTGGTTGTATTTACTTTCAGCTGGCTCTATCACTACTTGGGATGACTTGGCTTAAAAGTTTCTTACCAAGTATTTTCCTTAAGCCAAAATAGCAAGGTTGAGGAATGACATCACGTCTTTTACACAATATGACTCAGAATCACTATACAAAGCTTGGGAAAGATTCAAAGAGTTGCTTCAAAAATGTCTGCATCATGGTCTTCCCAAATGGCTTCAAGTTCAGACATTTTACAATGGAATGATGGGTCAAATAAGAACTATTATTGATGTTGCAATGGTTGGTTCATTTATGGGAAGATGACTAGATGAAGCTTATGAGTTACTTGAGGAAATGGCATCCAATAATGATCATTGGTCCACTAAAAGAAGTTTACCAAAAGAAGTTGCAGGAGTTCATGAAACTGATGCCATTACTTTACTTCATATTAAACTTGTAGCAATCACAAGGAACCTAGATGCTATGAGTGTACATTCATTTCCAAGTCCTTTTACAATTTTTGAATTATGTGGGGAAGGATATTCTACTGAGCAGTGCTCTAATTATGCTAAATCAGTGAACTACGCTAGAAATTTTAACAGGCAGTAGAATAACCTTTATTAAAATACTTATAATTTAGGTTGGTGAAATCATCCAAATTTTTCTTGGAATAATAACCAAGGACCTTCAACTGCAAATAGGTAAGCAATTCCACCTAGATTTTCCTAGCAAGTTTGGGTTTCTAATCAAGCCCAAGTTCCTGTTCAAGAAAGGAAGCCATCAATAGAAAACGTGTTTATGGAGCTGAGGGTGAAAAATAAAAGTCAAGACAACATTATTTAGACCATAGCAACATCTTTCAGGGATCTTAAAACACAAGTTGGGCAAATTACCTTTTCCATTAATAATTAACCTTTGAGAATGCTTCCAAGTAACACTGAACCCAATCCAAAAAGAGATAGAAAAGAATATTGCAAGGCCATCACACTAAGGAATGAAAGAGAGATAGAGAATGCAAAAAAAGAGCTAAATTTTTCTAAAGAAAAATAGGAAGGTAAAAAAGAAACTAACAAGATCCAACAACAATAACCTCAGGGTTATCCATCACCACCTTTTCCACAACGCCTTTAGAAGCAGAAACTCGACAATCAATTCCAGAAGTTCTTTGAGGTATTTAAAAAACTTCACATCAATATTCCTTTTGCTGAAGCCTTGGAACAGATGCCTAGGTGTGTCAAATTTATGAAAGATATCTTGTAAAAAAAAAGGAAATTGGGTGAATTTGAGATCGTCGCACTTACTGAAGAGTGCAGTGCTATGTTGCAAAAGAAACTTCCACCCAAACTTAAAGATCTAGAAAGTTGTACTATTCCATGCACTATTAGGAACCAATTCTTTGGGTGGGCATTATGTGATCCTGGTGCAAGCATAAATTTAATGCCTTTTTCCATTTAGAAGAATTTAGGTTTTGGGGAGGTAAACCCACCACAGTTACTTTACAATTGGCAGATAGATCTTACACATATCTAAAGGGCATTGTTGAAGATGTCTTGGTTAAAGTTGACAAATTTATTTTCCTAGAATATTTCATAATTCTAGATATGGAGGAAGATAGTGAAATACCCATCATTCTAGGGAAACCTTTTCTAGCAACTGGTAGAACTCTCATTGATGTATAAAAAGATCAACTTACCATGAGAGTTCAAGACCAAGAGGTAATATTTAATGTTTTTAAAGTTATGAAATTCCTTAATAAATCTGATGAATGTTTTATAGTAAATGTGATAGATAGGGCAACAAATGAAGTTTTTATAGGAAGCTATCCTATAGATCCTTTGGAAAACAATACTAGTATCCATTTTCGAAAAGGACGATGATAAGTTTATTGAGAGTTTGAAGTTACTTAATTCATTATATTTAATCAGATCTAATTTTAAATTCAAGACTCTATAACCTTTATCAGATAATCCAACAACACCTTTTATTGAAGAGCCACCTCTTCTAGAGCTTAAACAAGTCGTTTTACATTTGAGGTATGCTTTTCTTGGCCAAAATTCTACTTTGCCTATTGTTATCTCTTCTTTTCTTAATGGTGAATAGCAAAACAGATTGCTTAAAGTGCTTACAAAACATATTAGAGCATTAAGGTGGTTAATTGCTGATATTAAGGGGATTAGTCCTTTAATTTGCATGCATAAGATTCTCTTTGAAGACAATCATAAAGCCACCATAGAGCATCAATGCCGATTTAATCCCATCATGAAAGATGTCATTAAGAAAGAGATTATTAAGTGGTTGGATGCAGTTATCATTTATCCTATCTCAGATAGTTCTTGGGTAAGTCCAGTCTAATGTGTGCCAAAGAAAAGAGGGATGACCATAGTTTCCAATAACAATAATGAGCTTATTCTAACAAGAACGGTGATTGGTTAGTGAGTGTGCATGGATTATAGGAAACTTAATAAAGCTATCAAGAAAGATCACTTTCCTTTGCCCTTCATTGATCAAATGCTCGACATATTAGTTGGTAAAGAAATTTTATTATTTCCTAGATGGTTATTCAGGATACAATCAGATTGCCACAGCACTGGATGATCAAGAGAAGACCACTTTCACATGTCTCTATAAGACTTTTGCTTTTTGAAGAATGCCATTAGGACTTTGTAATGCTCCGGTAACCTTTCAAATATGCATGATGGCTATATTTTCCAAGATGGTGGAAAATTTCCTAGAGGTACTTATGGATGATTTTTCAATTTTTGGACACTCTTCTGATGAATGTTTACATAACTTAGGTTTGGTGCTGGAAAGATGTGAAGGAACCAATTTGGTCTTAAATGGGGAAAAATGCCATTTCATGTTACGAGAAGGCATTGTTTTAGGACATTTAGTTTTAAGAAGAGGCATAGAAGTGGATAAGGCAAAGATTGAGATAATCAACAAACTTACAACTTCAACATCAGTCAAAGAAATTCAAAGTTTTCTCTGTCATGCTAGATTTTATTGAAGATTCATTAAAAACTTCTTAAAAATTTCCAAACCATTTTACAATCTTTTAAAAAAAAAGGTACCATTTAATTTTGATAATGCACGTTTAGCCTCTTTTCTAGAATTAAAGAAATGATTAGTTTCTACTCCTATTATTATTATCTCAGATTAGAATATTCCTTTTGAACTCATGTGTGATGAAAATGATTTTGCAGTTGGTGCCGTATTGGGACAAAAAAAAAGGTCTTTCATCCCATATATTATGCGAGCAAAACTTTGACAGCTGCTCAAATAATTTATACTATTGCTAAAAAAGAATTACTTACTACAGTATTTACTTTTGATAAAGTTAGATCATATCTTGTGGGAACTAAAGTTATTGTTTATGATAACCATTCTGGCATTAAGTATTTGATTGAAAAGAAAGATGCCAAACCAAGATTGATCTAATAGACACTGCTCTTACAAGAATTTGATTTAGAAATTCATGATAGAAAAGGAGTACAAAATCAAGTGGTGGATAATCTATCAAGATTGGGCAATAGGGCAAATGTTGGTGATTCCACCCAAATTAATGAGACATTTCCTAATGAGCAACTCTTCCATGTAAATTAAAAAGAATTACCATGGTATGCCGACTATGTCAATTATATCGTAAGTAGAGTTTTTCCTCCTGATTGAACTTTTCAACAAAAGAAAAAGTGTTTACATGATGTTAAGCATTATTTTTGGGATGGACCTTTCTTATTTAAGTAATGTGTAGGTTGGATTATTAGAAAATGTGTACTGAATGAAGAAACATAAGATATTTTGCAGCATTGTCATTCATATTATTATGGTGGACATTTTGGAGAAGAAAGAACTGAAGCCAAAGTGTTACAATCAGGCTTCATTGGCCAATTTTTTTAAAGATGCTCGCCAGTTCATTTTGAGATGTGACAGGTGTCAAAGAGTAGGGAACATATCAAGGAGAAATGAGATCCCACTCAACAACATCCTAGAAGTAGAGATTTTTGATGTATAGGGTATCGATTTTATGGGACTATTTATTTCCTCATGCAATAATCTTTACATTCTAATTGCTATAGATTACATCTCAAAATGGGTTGAAGCAACTGCCTTTCCAACCAATGATTCGAAGGTTGTAGTGAACTTCTTGAAAAAGAATATATTCACCAGATTTGGCACACCAAGAGCTATCATTAGTGGTAAGGGTTCAATTTTGCAATAAATATTTCAAAGCCCCCTTGCTCAATATGGGGTTAAACATAAAATTACCATAGCCTATCACCCTCAAACTAACGACTGAACTGAAGTGTCAAACTGAGAGATCAAGCGAATATTGGAAAATAGAGTTAGCCCGACCATAAAAGATTGGTCTAAGAGATTGGATAATGCATTGTGGGCATACCAAATTGCTTATAAAACACCTATCGAAATGACTCCCTATAAATTGGTTTTTGGTAAAGCTTGTCATCTTTCGGTAGAACTTGAACATAAAGCATATTGGGCAATTAGGAATTTGAATTTTGATCTTCATATCATGGGTGAAAGGCGATTGTTGCAACTAAATAAGATGGATAAGTTTCGACTTCAAGCTTATGAAAATCCAAGATTTACAAGGAAAAGACAAAGAGATGGCATGATAAGAAGATTCTTGCACGAAAGTTTAAGCCAGGTCAATATGTTCTTTTCTATAACTCACGTTTGAAGTTATTTCTCGAAAAACTTAAGTCTTAATGGTTTGGACCTTTCAAAATCTCAAAAGTGTTCCCATATAGTGTAATCGAAGTTGTAGATGAATGTTTCAACCAAAGTTTCAAAGTTAATGGGCAGAGACTAAAACATTATTGGGGAGGTAGATTTGATCGCCAAAAATCCTCAATCACCTTAGTCGATCCAAAATGATCAAAAAATAGTCAAACTGATGACTATAAATCAGGTGCTTTTAGAGGGCAACCTATGTTTCTTCTTTTCTTAATATTTTTATTTTATGATGTTCATTTATGTTGTTAAAAAAAGCAAAAAAAAAAAGGAAAGAGGGGCATGGCACAGCAGCACTAGAATTGACGCTGCACACCATTTTTTTTTTGAGATTCGATGCTGCAGCGCTGAACTTTCAATGTTGCGGTGCTGAGATAAATAAGAAAACACAATAGGATGTTGTAACACCCACCATGGAGAGTACAGCACCCTTGGAATTTGAGGCTCGACGTTGCGATGTCGGGGTAGTGGCACTACAGTGCCAGCTCAAAAAAAACTAATATATTTTTCTTTTACTTTTACTTTATAAAAAAGAGACCCAAAACTGCAAGCTTATTCTCAGCTACTCTATTCTTATCCCTTCCCAGCACTTTTCTTTTTTACTCAAAACACTCGACTACCATAAATATCACCATAAAAACACCAAATTACTTGAATTTTATCTCTTATTGCCATGATTTCTCTTTTTTTTAACATAAGATTCAAGTAAGTTTTTCGAGTGGATGTATGCTATCTCTCTCTTTCTCGCTCTAAAAGTCATCCAACACATTCCAAGTAAATGGGTTTCATGAACTTTTGGAGATTTTTCATTAAATTTACACATAGGTAAGTTTTATTTTTAGCTAATTTGATTTTTTATGTTGTTAATTATGGAAAATTATAAAGAATTTAAGTTTGAGCACTCTTTTAAGGTGTTTAGTGTGGTTATTATATTTTTTCAATCTTATTCTTGGAAGGTGGTGATTGTTGAGATTTTGCATAATGGGTGTTCTTGGCTATAGAGATTATTAAGAGATTATTGTGAGTTTATTGAATTTGTGCTTTGTACTTACATAAAATTTAATGGTTACCTTGGTGTTAAAATTTTACTCATCATTTAGTTAATTGTTGGTGTGTTTAAGTTTGCTTATTGTTGTGAAAAAAATTTATGCCACCAAAAAACACTAAAACAATTTCTAGTGAAAGTTATGCTTAAGAAAAAATTATGTCCGAAGAGGCTTTGTGAAGGTTTACCCAAGCACAGGATGTGAAAATCTTGATTGCACAAAGCAGTTTTGATTTAATTCTTGGAAGCCACCTAGTTATTGAAAATATAATAATCTCTAGAACATGGGTAAAATTTTGTAAACCTCCTAAATTTATTATTTTACTTATCATTCGTGAATTTTATGTAGATGCTTATGAACGAACAGGTAATAAAGTTTTTGTTCATGAACGCTGGGTACCGATAAGCAGTAAAGCTGTTAATGGTTTTTATAATACACCTAACATTCTTCATGATAAGTATTCATAGTTCTTAGAAAGCAATATAGATTTGGAAGAAGTGAAGAACTATCTCTGCAAGCCTAACACAAAAAGGAAAATGTAAAAAGGTGAACCTATATCTTTTAAATCCAATGCATTGCATCAGAATGGTAAGATTTGGTTACATTTAGCATTTAAGTGATGTTACCAAAGACAGAGCAATTTTGCTCTATTCAATCTTTACCGAGAAGTCAATAAACATCGGTAAATTGATTTATTCAGCAATGATCCATATGGCGCAGTCAACAAGAGAATGATTATGGTTTCCATCCTTGATTACTTTCTTATGTGGCAAGGCAAATATTCAATGGGAAGAATCCAAAGAACTATTCCACTTGAAGATAACTATTGACTACAATATGATAAGTAAAATGGGTAAACAAGAAGTACCTACTCGATCAATGAATGTTGGCGCCAGTTCTTCATCTGCTCCACCATGATCGAGCCAACATCAAGTAGGACTAACAGTCAATCAATGTTTGGCTAATCTTAAAGCATAAACGGCTTATCACATGGAATGTAATCATGCCATGGAACAGATGTTACACTTCTTCAGGAATCAACTAGGCTTAAACATGACAATTTACCCTCGAATGCCTCACCATCATATCAACCCCCATTGAACAATCGGCAAAGATGAGAATGAGGAGGAGACAATGATTTCCTCTATCACCTTCTCTAATGAAAGGGGAGTATTCTTGATCTTAACTCCTATTTATTTTTGCACATTAAGGATAATGCTTTATTTAAGCTTGAAGGTGTTAGAATGAGTAAAGTTTGGGGAATAATCTACATTTAGCTTTCATGCATTTGCATTTTTAAAGTTTTTAGTACATTTAATTTTTTTTTAAATGTTTGTGCTTAATATAATGAGATCCTTATCCAATGACGAAAACTTGGTTATTAATTTATGTTGATTCTCGAGAAAATATAAGCATGATTTAATTTTGTGGCTAGATTTTTTTATTTTTCTCATTGCTAGGATGTGATTTTTGAAAATTCTAAGCACATAATCTCTTGCATTGATTTGTATTGCTTATTAAATATTGTTTATGTCGATGCAAATTGCAATTGTATCTAGAGGCCTAGAATTTGTTTGATTATCTCTTGAGGCAAAATCCCAGATGACACTAAGTTGAGGAGATAATTTAGGCCACCATCCTTGGATTGTTTAAGCCTTTCTAAGCCTACCTTTATATATTTATCCTTAGTTACCCTATTTGAACCTAATTGATATATTCTTTTCTTTTGATTACCACATTTATTTAGCCGAGCCTAATAAGAAAAACCATGATCAACCTTCATTACATAGGCAGGGGCGTGAAATTGTTTCAAAAAAAATAATGAGCCATGTTTGAATTGTGTTGTATCGGTGAAGCATAAAAGAAAAAAAAGAAAACATGCAAAAAAAAGAAAAAAGTGCAAAAAATGTGTAAATAAATAAAAAAACACACAAAAGTGTGTAAATAAATAAAATGAAAAAAAAGGGGCATGTTGCTTTAATATGTTGTAAAAGGTTCGATAAAAGATCTGGAACAATGAAAGGTGACTGTGGGTGAATCAAGCCAAAATATATCCTTTATCCGACCTTTACCCTAGCTTTACATTACAAGCTTAACAAAGTCCTACATGATCTTTGATGAGGTGTTAATCTGCATTAGTGGAGAGAGAGATAAAAAGCAAACATATAAGAATCTAGTGTTAATTCGTGATTTACATTTGCATAAATTTATTTTGTTTGCATACAATGATTTGCAAAGGAATTATTTAAATATTCATAAAAAATCCATTCGGAGCATTAAGATTTATGATTGAACTGAAGCATGAGTTTGAATTATGTTTGTATCTAACTTGAGTTGAGATAACAAGATGATTTTTGAGGAAAATTAAGGCAACTATCATTCAAGCACATTCATTTTAATTTGTGTTTTGTTTCATTTAGTTGATTCTATTTTTTTGTTGTTTTGCTCGAGGACTAGCAAAATCTTAAGTTTGAGGGTGTGATAACTCTATAAAATAGAATTATTTAGTCTCATTATACATATTAAATCAGCTAGGTCTTAGTGATTTTTATTTACATCTTATTTAGTAGTTTTTAATTTAGTTATATTTTATTTTAGTAGTTTTTAATTTAGTCATATTTACTTTCCTTATATTATAATTACTTAGTTATTTAAATAATTTAGCTTTTTTTTATAGGTAAAAAATCTTAAGGAGCTTCAAAAAATATAACAAGGAAAAGTGGACTCAAGAAAGCAAGGTGATTACAAGTTGGAAAATTCCAAAAATACAGGCTCAAATTTTTTGCAAATCAAGTCTCTCCACTTTAGGGTTTTACCTCTTAATAGGATCCTTATGTTTAGGTTTAAGGGACATCCCTAGATATTTTATAGCTATTAGTTTTAAAGAAAAAGAGAAGCTATCAAGATTTTGCGACAGGAGAAAGATCGAAGAAGTTAAAGATCAAGATTTTAACAATTCTTAATTTTCTCTTTTTCCATCATCTTTTTATCTTTATTGTAATATTTATGATGGTGGAACTTTATTGTTTATGTTTTATTTAATCAATATGAGCTAAATTTATTTTTCTAGGATTATAATGGAATTAAACATGCAGTTTGGATTATTTTATTTTTCTTTTCTTGATTTAACGATAATTGAGTTGTTTGTTCAATCTTGTTCTTAATGCTTTTAGTTGACTGCCTACTAATTAAATTGATTTGGTAACCTTAATGAACTTGGAAAAGGGAATTTTGTGTTTAGACCTGGATTGAATGACATATGTTTATATTCATTTGTTAGGATAAATTGATCTACATGTTAGATAGGAATATACGAACATGCCAAATGTAACCAAATTAGAGTCTAAGCTTAATGAGTTTCTTTTAATTCAGTCTGGATAGAAATATAGTAAATTGGTTGAAAGAGATATTTTTATAAGAACATTAGAAAGTACATATCAATAAATTAGAACTCTAGGTTAACAACTCAATATCATTAGTCAAGTTAAAAGGGTAAAACAAATTTAAATGAAGTGTTGGGGAAAATTGTTAGCCTAGGTTTTTACTATTATTGATTAAGTAAACCTCACTTGAATAGCTTTGCTATTTTAGTCAAATTTAATTTAGTTAATCTAGTTTAGTTTTAATTTTAATTGTAATTAAGAATCTTTTAAATATTTATTTGAATAAGATTAAATTGTGTTAATTTTGGTAGTTACCAGAGTTAGTATAATTCCTTGTGGGAATAACACTCTATTCATTACAATATTACTTGTTACGATATGTGCAATTGCATGGTATAAAATTGATAACAATACCGATTATTGAATATGAATAAAATCTTAAGGTAACACGTAATTAAAAGGTACCAATTTTTGGGCATCATGAGAGTGATTGATCCTTACTCACGATTGTAACTAACTCCCGAACCCTTTCATGTGATCTTGGTATAAGTGTGGACCTTGGAGTTTATTTTTAATGGTTTCCTACTCCTTAAAATACAAATTTTGGTATGTGACCAATCTTATCTAGCCAAAATGGATTGATGAGGACTTTAAGACAAATGGTTTTTTTATAATAACTATTTAGGGTTAAGTTAAGTGAGCAATTCATCTTGATGACCCGATCCCCAAAAATGAAAAATAAAATATATATAGGAATAAGGGGTTCACCTGCTATTTTAAATTTAGTGGGTCAGGGTTTGCATCCTAACCACATTGTGATAGCAAGTCTATAAATCACCATAAGGAATGAGATTTAAGCATATAAGTTAAAAAGTTGCATAATGGTAACCTAACCTAGTAGACTGGAGATTTTATTATCTAGGTTTAAAGGGATAACCAAATTATGCTAACTTATTGTGAGCATTGAAATAGTTAAACATTTTTATCCATTCCTATGGTGAATTACTCTGCTTGAAAAAGAATTTGTTGGTGTATGCCCTTGAACAAATCTGATTAGGACATGGGTTACATAGTCAATTAACTACATACACTTTACTAGTTAAAGTAATAAGAGTTTTTCCTTTATATTAGTGGCATAACTAGCTGTCATGAAAACCAAACTAGATAAAACCCATAGAACTTTAAAAAGCCTTGCAAAGGAATTGCAAATGTATTGCAAGCATAATATTCTTATGTACCAAAGCCTAGTTCCTCAAAATGTTCTTGGTCATTGTATTGTCAAGATAGGGCATTGGCAATGCTCAAAGACTAACTCATGTTAAGCCTTCTTACTTAGGAAGTAAGCAATTGATCTTATAGGTTTAAGTATGTGAGATAGTTAGGATGGCATGGGGGTGTTTGTTTTGCTAAAACAAGTTCACTGAATATGGCATGACTGAGAACTCTATTTGGTATTTGTTGTTTAAGTGTCTAAAGAATATATTCTCGTGTGCTAGTCTTGTCTAATAGTCCTTAGACTTATGATATTAGGTCACCTCATATGAAGAGTGTTATACTTAAAGATCATCATGAACGAGTGCACAATAGATGGATGTTATGTTAGGGTAGTTTAGGTATGGTATGTGCAGACACCTAATTTTGTATGAGTCTCGTTTCCAATAATCCTAAAATCCGAGATCAAGAACTTAATGGCCATTCTCATTGGGACTAATATTTTTTGGATGAACAAGACATTTTCAAGATCTTTTTAGTCGTAATTTGGATAGCCGTAAGTTCACTTAACAAAAAATGCCATTTG
>JBBYHO010514079.1:6533-19620 GCA_038382025.1 Adansonia gregorii | reverse complement strand
ATTAGCCATCGATTCCATCTCATCTATCATAGTTTTATGCCAAAATGTAGAATTTTCACCTTTCATGGCTTGTGAAAACGAAGTAGGATCTTCATTGAGTCCAACATCATAATCGGACTCTTGTAGGTATATAACATAATCGCTAGGAATTACCGATTTTTTTAGTCGATTAGATCTCTTTAATTCTACTGTTTCTTGTACATTTTGTACATTTTCAGCAGTATTATCAGTGAGGTTATTATCATCTTGCAAATGATGTTCTTGAGTTGATTGTTCTCCAATTATTTCTATAGGTGTGCTTTGGAAAACATTCAAGTCATCTACAAGAGATTTATCCAATCTAATATCTTCATTAATGTTAACCTTACGAGGAAGATCGCTCCCACTGAACTCATGATCCTCAAGAAATTTGGCATTTCTAGCTTCAACAATTCTAGTTGTATAAGAGGGACAATAAAATCTATACCCCTTTGAGTTAATTGCATAGCCTATAAAATAACCACTAACTGTTCTTGGGTCTAATTTCTTTATGTTTAGGTCATAGACCCTAACTTCAACTAGACAACCCCAAGTCCGTAAATGCCTTAGGCTAGGTTTCCAACCATTCCATAGCTCAAAAGGAGTTTTATTAACTGATTTGGTTGAAACTCTATTTAAGACATAAACTACAGTTTTTAAGGCTTCATTCCATAAATTATAGCTCATCATGCTTCTTACCATATCCAAAAGCGTTCGATTCCTTCTTTCTGTAACATCGTTTTGTTAAGGTGTGCCAGGCATTGTATATTGGGCTATAATGCCTTCTTGTTGCAGAAATTTTGCAAATAGACCCGATATTTGACCCATTTCAGTATATCTCCCATAATATTCTCCACCTCTATCTGACCTTACAATCTTTATATTCTTTCCCTTTTGTTTCTCAACTTCTGCCTTAAACACTTTAAAAGCATCTAATGCTTCAGATTTTTCAAACAGAAGATAAAGGTACATGAATCTTGTATGGTCCTCAATAAATGAGATGAAGTACTTTTGCGTAGTAAAACATGCAATGAGAGAGGGTCCCTAAATGTCTATATGTACAATCTCTAAAGTTTCAGTGCTTCTTTTAGCTCCTTTTGTGGATTTATTGGTTTGCTTTCCCTTTATGCAACCAATACAAGTGTCAAAGTCTATAAAATCAAGAGTACCTAGTACTCCATCATTTATTAACATCTTAATTCTCTGTATAGATATATGACACAATCTTTTATGCCACAACTTAAAGGAGTTTTCATTTATAGCACATCTTTTATTTCCAAAAATTGCATGCATAGTCATTAAACTATTCTCATACTCGAGATCCAAATCAAGTTTGTATAAATGATCAATTAAATGACAAAATCCAATAGAAACATTATTCTTTAAAATTTCCACCAAAGAATTTTTAAATTTGAGTTCAAAACCTAATAAATCTAGTTTAGAAATTGAAATCAAATTTCTAGAAAATGATAGAACATAAAATGTTTCTTCAAGATCTAAAATTAATTTGGATTTTAACATGATCCTGAGAGTGCTTACTTCTTCCACTTGTGAAGGCAATCAATTTCAAGAATAGATGCTCCTCTCATTTTCCTTCAGTTTCCTTAGGTTTAGGAAGCCCTGCATGGTAGCAAAAATATGATTCATTGAGCCTAAGTCTAACCACCATGTGTTATAAGGAATATCAACAAAAAAAGATTGATAACATACAAAAGATGTGACCTTACCTTTCTTCTCGAGCCATTTTTTATACTTTAGGCAATCCTTCTTGATGTGCCCAGGTTTTTTGCAAAAGAAGCATTTGACACCACCTTTCTTTATTAGTGCCTTTCTTTCCTTTTTAACCTTCAAAACACCTTTGCCTTTCTTGTCACTTCTCTTATCATGAGTTACTAAGAAAACCGAATCTAGTTTCTCATTTTTCAATCTCTCTTCCTCTTGAACACACATGGTTAAGAGTTCATTAATGGACTATTTTTCCTTTTGTGTATTATATGATATTTTGAATGGTCCATACTCATTTGGAAGAGAGTTTAATATAAAAGTGACAAGGAATGAATCAGAAAACTCAACATCCAAGGTTCTTAATTGAGTAGCTATATCTTTCATTTCCATAATGTACTCGCGCACTTTTAGAATTATTTTTTTTCATTATGGTAACAGCTAAAGCTTTATCGGATTTAACAAATTGATCCTTAATGGCTTTCAAATAATCCTTGACACAGTCACAATCGGGAATTGATCCTCGAATGGACTTACTTATGTAGGATTTGATGTACATCATACTTAAACGATTAGATTTCTCCCATTGTACTAACAAATCCTTTTCAGCTTGCCCACTTGATTTGTTAAAGACAGGTTTGTCTATACGAAGGGCTAAGTCAAGCTCTTTACACCCAAGAAATAGCTCAATTTTCTCCTTCCAATCAGAAAAGTTTTCATCACCACTTAGCATTGGAATTCTAGCAGCCTTATTAATTAAAACAATAGATAAAGTTGCAAAATGCAAAACAAAATTGCAAGGATTAACACTTTAATTGAATAAGTAACCTTATATTCAAATGTAAATCCATACCTTACTGTAGGTAGAGGTGCATAACGCATATGAATTTACTAAACTTAACTGATAAAATAATAACTTTAAAACATCAAAATTAAATAATCTATACCTGTGGGCCTAAGAAAATTTGACTTTGATGTTTTACTATTTTATCCTTTAACCATTTTACAAATTAATTACTTCCCTGTGGGGCCAAATAATTAATTTCATGGTATAACTTTATGAATGTCATTTACTATATGTAGTCATCTAAAGTTAAAATCCTTATTTTAAATAACTACCAATTTACTCAAATCAGACAACTTAAGATGTTGTGGCTATTCTTAAGTTAGTGATTTAGATCCCTTTAAAATGACATTAAAAATTTACGTAATAAGAGTTTACGGTAGCGGAATCATAATGTATCTTTTTATAACATAATTTTCAATTATATGCATTCCATGACATACATGCTTTTAATCATATATATATATATATAATATCATAATAAATACATTTCATGGCATATCAATGTGCATATTTATATTGTATTTCAATAAAACACTTTATCATACATATACGCACTTAACTTTAGGTTGAGAGTATGAATTTTTTGACATTATTTAGGGAGAGTACTTACTGTCAAAAAATTTCTAACACGCCAAAATATTTTTTGGTGAAATAAAAAACATAGAACATTTACGCATAATATGTTTATTATCTAATTATGTACCAATATTAAATAATAAATATTTTAAGCAATCCAAAACATGTCAAAAATTCACCAAAAAATAAAAAATCATAAAATATTTATGTCTAGAAAAAACGAAGTTGAAACAGAGAAGGATGAATGCACGTGCCTCTTGTTGGTGTCGAATTTGGCTGGGATGCGAGTCCCAGCCATCTTCAACCTCCAGCAAGGGATTTTCTCGACCCGTTCGGGTTTGTAATAAAAATTAGATTAAATTTTGTGTTTTTGACTTTATTAGATGCAATTAACGTTATTCAAACATGATTTAACATGAAATTCACATAACCCATGCATCAATTCTTAATAAAAACACAAAAAAATCAAAATTTTATTATTTTCACAACTTTTATTAGACCTAATTTTAATATATCACAAATTTTCTCGTTTTAATCTCTTTTACTTTAGTCCTAGGGTTCAATAACATATATAGATAATTAATCTATTAAAACCCTATATCAATTTCGATTTTACAAGACTTAATCAAGAATTTTCTAATGAAATTTTAATAGACATAAAATACAAACAAAGTTATGTTCATTGCGTGATTTTTTTATATATAAATACAGATTATAAATCTAACTAGATGATCTGATTAAAAAGGCTAGAGACATGGCTCAGATACCAAATGTAATAAATTTAATTAAATATACCTCCAGCCATTGTTGATCAAGATGAACGACTTTACTTCAATGCATAAGAATTCGTATGAGCCTTCTAGTCTATTTTCTATTTTTTGCCAAAAAAATTCACCTTATGATGGTGCATAGGCAATTTTATAGACTAGACTAGGGACCCATATTAGACTAATTAGAGTTAAATCTTATCATCAAAGAATCTGTATTCTAATTAGCTCTTAAAATAGAGTTAAACTCTCATCACTAGAGTAGTTAAACTAGAATTAGGATTTCCTTTATAATTTCACCTTAATAACTTGATTTAATTAACTTGGTTCATTTATTATCATGTGAGTCACATGAAGTCCAACATATGGCGATAGAGATTTGAAGCATGCTTTAAGCAAAATCAAAAGGGTGGATCCTCTCTTTTTTATATATTTTTTATTTTTTTTTAAAATGGTTTTAGCATGTATATTCTTATTTGATTCTACCATGGATATGTGCCTTGAATTGGTTAAAATATTAATATTTGGATTATATAATCAGACTCTCATGTATAACGTTGAAAAAAATGGATAAAATAACTTTACTATTATTATTATTATTATTAAAAAATTAGATAAAATAATTTATTATTATTATTATTATTATTATTATTATTATTGTTATCTAACTTTTAATTACATTATTGTAATGAATTTTATATAAAATTTTTAAAATAAGAAATTTTAAATTAAAATTTATAAATAAAAATATTAATTTTCTTTTCAAGAGTTATTCGCTCAGCTTTAATATCAAGAAAAAGTGTTTTGAGGAAAAGTTTTAATATAAGAATCATGTAAACATGTGAATTGATGAAGGATGGCTTCTCATGTCAGCCTATCAAACGTATTTCAAGTATAACTATTAGTGAGGGTACCATTGGAGGTCGTATGTATCGGTGAAAATGCATAATAATAATAATAATAATAATAATAATAATAACAACAACTATATTTTATTACAATAATAAATGACATATATTTTTGTATATTTGAGAGAATAAGATTTTTACAAATCTAATTTTATGAGATTTTCACACAACATTAATAAATATCATATCTCTGAAACTTAAAAGAGAAAGATTTTAAACAATCTTCTTGTGGAAGATTTCTCTACATTAAATCCATATATTTGAATACTATTAGAGAAGATTTGATTGAGATTATAAATATCATCCAGTGAGGTCATTTCCAAAAATTTTTCTTTTAGATTTTTATATAATAATAGATTTTGGTCTAAAATCTTTTGTTTTTTGCCTTCGCATTATATATAGGTTTTTTCTTTACTTTGATTTTTTCTTGTGAAGTCAACATTTTTTAAGTTGATTTGTCTTTGTTTAGCTTTTAACGGGTCATTTTTCTTTTTTTTTTGGTGTTTTAGTTAAAAGATATAGGGTTAAAGGCATCAGGGGCGTATAAACACTGTAACCCACTACACGCCACAAAGTTAGTTAAGGAACTCAAGTGAGTCTAATGCAGACTCAAATAGATTCAGGAGGTCGTGTTATAGGATAAAGAGTTTGAGCTCAATGATGCCAAAAACAAAGGGAAATAGATGAAAGCGTGGTTGAAAGGGATATCAAGTTTAAATGAAGAAGCAACTCCATAAATAGTGAATGGGTACTAAGTTAAATCAATCATGTTTGTCAAAGAAAGTGAGCCTAAAGAATAGGTGGCACAGGTGAAGCACGGTGTACTTAACTCCTTTGTTCCGCTTTCGAGTCACAGTAACAATCTCAAATAGATATGCTTTAAGTGCACC
Source organism: Adansonia gregorii (assembly GCA_038382025.1). NCBI lineage: Eukaryota > Viridiplantae > Streptophyta > Magnoliopsida > Malvales > Malvaceae > Adansonia > Adansonia gregorii. The sequence continues at coordinate 13,892 of JBBYHO010514079.1, read as the reverse complement.
TTCATTTTCCTAGTTTCGATTTTGATAGTTTTGATTTGTTTTCAAGCATTGAAATTTTAGTTATACAATTGCAATTATTTTAAAATTGTTAGTCACTATCTATAAAATAACTTGAAAACTTTAGAAAATGGAATGGTCATGCTATTGGTCGGGTTGTAATTCGAATTGGGGTATCGCTATGCATGATGATGCTTTTTTGTGGTACAGATTTATGCTTAAGATGTTGGTTAATTCAAATTAGTTAACTATGGGGAGACAATCTAGTTTTTTGCCCACCTTATAGTTCCTTAAACCTCACTTAAACTAGCATTGTTTTATGTGCACTTGATTTTCATTAATTAAAGTGTTAAAATACTTTACTCTTTTACTTTATATTTATTCAATTAATTTTTATCTTTCTTGAGATAAAAAGTATTAATATATTCAAACTATATTAAAAGTGGTTGTAACATTGTCCTTAGAGCTAAAATAAGCTATTTGGATATGTTAACCTTGCTTGGAGCTAACATATGCTATTTGGACAAGTAACAATATATTTGAACTATATTAAAAGTAAGTGGTAATTCAATTACTTATGTTTAATACTAAAATATGCTCTATGAACAATTTTCATTTGAGAATCTTTACTTTTGTTTGGGAGTACTATGAACTTAGAAAATATCATTTTTAGCCAATATAATTTTGTCAACATCATCGAATGAAACATATTTGTTATCCGAGTGTAGTTAGAGTAAAATATGTGCATAAAGAAGACCTCTTTTCTAGAATTCAGTAGTATAAATAACTACAAAAAAAATAAGAGAGACAAATATTAAAAATAGCAGAATCAAAATGATATATGGAATTATGGCAAAAGAAATTAAATTTCATTTAATTTAACATAATACAAAGCTGTAACCATATTTCCAAAATGTTTTTTCTCCACCAAATCATCAATGAAAATTCTAGCCTTATTTGAAAAACATGTGTAATAATATTCAGTCGATCAATGTATTTTAATGCAGCTATGATTTCTAGTCATCTAGCATTACATGTGAAGGTGATAAATAAATTCGGATACTCAAAGCACCTACATATCACCATAGCATTTTCATAATTTTGCATAAGATATTGTGGTATTACAGTGAAGCTTATTGGTTATATTATCTGCATGCATATATCTTTAGCATTGGTATCACCTTTGCTAATTGCATTGACAATAACTTGATACACACAAATTCTTAGCTTTTTTTTAATATATCAATTGGTATTGCTTTAATATTTATAAAAGTGTCAACAACATATTGATGAAAAAGTTTTCCACCCTTAATGACATCATCTAGGCGCTATTGTGTAACATATGCATGGAATTCCCTCATTGTTATTGAATCTCATTTCATTTTTCCTCTTTCCCTGAAAAGAAAAATATCGAATTAGATGAAATCCATCTTCACGATATGGAATAACAAATATTGCATTGCCATGAATGTAGGATTTAAATCACCAATCCTTTGTAAGCCAAAACTTTTGTGCTTAACCACTATATCTCGATAATTTATTAGTTGATCAACATCATCCACAATCAATGTAGCGACTTCTAACATTGTATGACTAACATATTGCATATTAGGTCTACTGGATATCAATTGCAATCGAATTGGAAGAAAATTAAATTCTTTGAATAGCTCTCTAACCATTTGAAAAGTTGTTTCATTAAACACTTCAATCAAGTTCTTCACAATGTTTGATCAATATAAAAATCTGTTTAAGAAAAGCCAACAACTTTTAATCTATTCAACATTCATTCTTTGCATCATATATATATATATATATGAGCGAATTTTGGCATATATCCCTTAATAGGCAACAAAGATCTAAACTTAAAATGATTTTGTCCACTTATCTTAAAACATACGGGCTTTAGCTTGTATTAATTTCCTCATCTATTTTACTACAAGTGGATGTAAATTGAAATATAAAGTTATAAACTCTAAAGCTATCTCTGAATTGCCAACTTTTTCTTTTTTACATTTTTTATAATCAAGCAACATATTTAAAGGAAAAGTATTCTTTTATATAGCGACAGAAAAACTTTACCTTTAATACAACGTAGAGAAAACCTTGTGTTTTTTTTCTTTTTTAGATTTGTTTAATATCTTTTCATACCACATTTTTGCTTTATAGAAGGAGCATTGATATAGAGGCGTACCAAGATCAATTGGAAAAACATTTATATTAGCGTAGATAGAAAATCAAGTTGTAAAATTTTTCATAATTTAAACAAAATAAATTTCAAGGAAACAAATATAGATAATAACATAACCAACTCATTTCTTCAATAGTTAATCTTTTCATCAATCATTTTTGCCATTTTAATATTTGATGTAAAATATAATTGGTATGATTAACATTTTTAGCATCAATTTGAGTATCTGAAGAAATAGAACTTTACTAACCTTCATTATTTATATGTTGTTTGTTTCTAGCATTTGCCAAAACATGAACATACTAACAATGAACATCAAGAATTGCCTAAAGCAATACATGGCACTAACTCCATAATATGTTTCCTTAAGTAACATATCAGCAATAATTGCAGAATTTGTTTACATATTCTATAGGCTCTGATTTTTCATAATTTGATAAACCAAAATTCTATGTTCCAAGCAACAAATGCAAGCATAAAAGGCAAGCAATTAGAAGAATAAACCACATATTCATGCCTTTTTTTCCCCCTTCCATTGTAGAAATTAGTAACTTCATGGAAACTTTTTTTATTAATAGAAACGCAACAATCATTTTTAGAATCGTTAGTGCCAGCTAAACATAGGTTCATCTCATAACAATTTAGATGCCAGGCCCACGGTTGACTTTGATATGTCAGAATATTCATATCTAATATCACTTGAGATATAATTTTAACACTTCAATCAAACTCGACCAAAAAGTGAACATAAACATCACGATGCCATATAGTATATTAGTAAACAAAATTGTTTTCTATTTCATCCATTCCTCAAAATCACACCAAATGGCTAAATACAAAAAATGAAAAAACAGTTCATAAAATAAAGCAATAATAAAAAATGACCAAATACACTTAAATAAAGAATCACATGACAAATAACATATGCATAAACATATAACAGCTTCAATCAATTCCAAAATATATTATCATACAACAATCCATACTGCAAAAACTTAAAACATATTGTAAAATGATTAAATAAAAATCATACTTACTTTCAATTTAGAACAACTGTAAGATGTGGGGTACAAACATTAAAAACAATAATCATATGCAAACATCAAGATAACAAAATGAAGAAATATATAAAATACATTTTCAACACATAAAACAAAATTGTATAAACCAAAACTTATAAAATCCTGTACCAAAATGTTAAATAAATAAATGCTCAATGCCAACAAAATAAAATAACGAAGCTTAACAAATATAACAGTAACAAAAAATATAACAATTTATTTAGGAAAAAAACAATGAAAAAATGATCTTTAATCCAAATAAAATGGCAGAATAGCCATCGATAAAATAAAAAATTGACCACCAAAAACTAAAAAACAACATTGCATTTAACAGAAAAAAAAGATAAAAAAATAACTAACAAATTATTTATAAAAGTAAGAATATATATATATATATCAGCTAAAAAACAAAAAGTAACAATATGATGTAAGAATGACTTATAAAACAATAATTATATCTCATTAGAAAAACAAAATCTAAGAACAATATGCAACAAAAAACCCCAAAAAATGAAATAATTAACAAAATAAATTTGAGAGAATAATCAAAATAAACCTTAAAAGCAGAGGGTAAAAGTATAGAAGAAAAAACTAATATTACCAAAAAGAACATAAAAAAGAAAAATGAAACGAATAGCATAAAAAAAAAACTAAAAATGACAAATATGATGGACACATACAACATATCTAACCAAGGTTTCACGCAATCTCTCTGATAAAAGAATAGTAATCTATTTAAAAATTACAATACACCAAACCCATCAAACCAATTCTAGAAGTCTAAATTCTTCTAAAATCAAACCAAAAGATAAAACAAGCAACGGCAAAAAAAAATCAACATTTTGAAAGATTATTAAAGCATCGAGCCGACCGCAAAAAATAAACCAACCGCAAAAAATAAACCAACAATAACAAATGAACCAAACCAAAACAGCCAACCACATCATAAAAAAAAACCCAAGAAAGCCTAACCCAGCACCAGCCATTCACTCGACCCAAAATCAATTAACCTTCACCAAACAATTCACAAATATAATCTCATAAAATTTTTTGAAATGCTTGTTAAGTCATAAGACTCAAAAATAAAAGGTAACTAGTGTTATGCCTTGCTTCGTTGAGGAATTATTTTTATTTTATAAATTTTAATTATTATTAATAAAAAATTAATTATGAATTAAATTTTATTAAATAATAAAAATGTATTTAAAATTAGATATAAATTTTAATTGATTTGAGTTATCAAACAAATTTATTATTCTAAACAGATTATTTAAAAATAAAATAATTAATATATTTTTAAATTTTTTATGTTTTTATTAAATGATATTTATTTATATAAATTTGATATGAATTTTAAATCAATCCATGAGAAAAGTGTGGATCAATCACTTTAAATGAACCATTTAAAAATAAAAATAAAATAATTATTAAAATAAATATTTTTTAATTTTTTTCACCGACCAGCTCGAGTATCAATCTTAAATGAACTTTCAAGTTAACATATGGATTAGTCCCTTTAAATAAACTTCTAAAATAAAAATAAAAATAATTAATAAAATAAGTTTTTATTTTATTTTTTAGCAAATTTGGTATTGATTCTACATTGATCTGTGAGTCAATGTGCGAATCAATCATTTAAATATATCATTTAAAAATAAAATAAAAATAATTAAAAAAATAAAAATTCCTTATCTAAGGAGTCGACTCCCACAATCTGTTTTTTAAAGAAGAAAATAGCAAGCGACAAAAAAAAAAGTTAAAAAGTTAATTACAATCTCCTTATTAATACTTCTAGTAATTGTTATTTTTTTCTTTAGAATTTTTTTTTGTTTCACTTCTTTTAATAATTATCAATTTATTTTTCTTTTTTGGCATTCTTCCTTTTAATGTTGCTGGACGAAAATAACTTTACAAATTTAAAAAATACCCCTTGAGTTTTAAGGACTTAAATTGATCCGCGAGTCAATGTACGAATCAATCATTTAAATATAATATTTAAAAATAAAATAAAAATAATTAATAAGATAAAAATTTTTTATCTAATGAGTCAACTCACACTGTTTATTTTTTAAGGAAGAAAACAGTAAGCGATGAAAAAAAGGGCAAAAAATTAATTATAATCTCTTTATATATACTTCTAGTAATTGTTATTTATTTCTTTAGAATTATTTTTTTGTTTTACTTTTTTTTTTTAATAATTATCAATCTATTTTTCTTTTTTGGCATTCTCCCTTCTAATATTGCTGGACAAAAATAACCTTACAAATTTAAAAAATATCTTTTGAATCTTAAGGACTCAAAAATCATATATTGTATAGATAGATAGATAAAAATACTAAATTTTGAATTAAAATTAAAATATTGATCTTTCCTACAAACTTCAATTTTTTTTGCACCTAATATTGCTTCTAAATTTATTCTGTTTGCAATATGCAAAACAAATCATTAATTATTCCAGTTAGAGGATTGACAGTAACTTGTGATAGACCTATACGCAAATATATAAATTCTCTTCATACTTGATTTTCTTCAAATGTTTTGTTTGATAATAATCGGAAAGAATTATTTCTTCGATTATAATATCTTTCATTATTTTTATTATAAATTTTTTTCTTATAGATTTCACAATTGCATACTTTTGGGATATTCCAATTTTTTAATCATTTTCTGCATATCGTATTATTATTTCTTTTGAAATTATTTTCAATTATTCGTAACCTTAGAATTCTCGCTATTTTTACTATCATCCCTAAATACAGATCTAGATAATACCTTTAAAATCCATGCTATCTTCTAAACTTAAAACTTAATCACTTTTTAGTCTTTTGATATTTATCTTTGTCCGTCGATATTATCTTACTCCATAATATATCAATGGCTTACTCAACTTATTGCCCTTAACGTTGTTTACTTGATCATAATAATAATAATAAAAAAAATTTCTAAAGTGATCTATTTCATACTTTAGAAACTTAGATGAAAATTTCTAAAAAGCTAAATTTTAAAATCTAAATTTTAATAAACCAATAATAAAATCAGTTGAATTGATTTAAAATAAGTAAAACAAATTGAATCGATAAAAAGTCAATTTTAAATTTATTTATTTATTATTAGTATTTAAGTAATGAGATTTGAATCTTAACTCTTTTAGTTCTAAATTAAAGGTTGTATCCTTAGACCATATGCAAATTTTTTTTTAATTATTGTTATATTTTGTTACTTATTTAAAATTTAAATTCTTTTTCAATTGAATCCATAGATCCAACTAAACACATATAACAACCGAATACTACATTTTAAGAGTTTTGGGGTTTTGGTACTTGTGATGGTAAACCAAATTTCCGTGCGTTTAAATCCAATTTGACACCTTAAATCAAATTAAAATTTTGAACTTGCAATTTCTTGCAATGAGAGAGGGGGAAAATTAAAAAGACTTTCGAACATTTTGGACTTCATAGTAAACATAAAATATGGTAGAGCGTGGAATGGGCTACATGAATAAGTCAGCCCACACAACGAGAAATATTAAAGGGAAGGTGCCCACTTCCTATTGCTGGGCGATGGCCATATTTATTCATTTTCTTCATTGTTCAATTTTGTTTAGGCCCTTTCTTGTTTGTTTCTGGATTTTTTGTTGACTTAATAAGCCCATGAGATGTTACTGACACTTATGTAGTTAACCATATAAATGTCTTTTTTCTTTCTCTGTTTTGATCACAATATCCTTTCCTTGTAGATATATATCTAAAATGTGGGCTGCTGATTCATATCCATATTAAGGTATATTATACTACTATAAAATTGAAACCCAAAGGGGAAAAAAAATTGTGCAATTATGATGTAATTGAAAGCTATCTGATTGCAAGCATATTGGTGGCTTCTGATTTGTTGATATAAAGGGCGACCAAGCATTCAATTATATCATCAGAAGCGAAGTTTTACGATTTACAAATGGGTTGACATGATAACAGATATTGTTAAGTTATAAATAAAAATTAATTAAAAATGAGACACGTGATTATATATTATAATATTTTATAATTCATTTATAAAATTAAAAAAAATTAATTACTTGTATATAAAAACGATCTGTTATAATTAGTGGATTTTGGC
>JBBYHO010514068.1:0-19623 GCA_038382025.1 Adansonia gregorii | reverse complement strand
TGTGGGAAACATAACATTGAGAAGGAAGCTGAGAAGCTGGCTCCTTGCACAGAGGCAGCAAAATATTGGAGAGCTCCGGTCTCCGAGCGTTGCTGCACTATAATGGAGAAGAAGCTCAAGAATCCAAGCTGCCTTTGTGCCATCTTGTTTTCTCGTACGGCACACAATGCTGGAGTGAAGCCAGAAGTTGCCGTCACCATTCCAAAACGCTGCAACATCCCTGTTCGTCCTATCGGTCATAAGTGTGGAGGTAGAATTCCCATATTAGTTACTGCCTTAATTATTTTCTTTAACTTTTCTCTTTTCAATTCTACATAAAAACGTCTAATGTTCAAGTTCTCAATCTCATGAAGCTGGTGTTTATTTCTTGCAGCTTTCCCACTGGTTTAAGCGCCAAAAGACTCCCATGGTTCATCTTCCTGCACTAGACTACTAGGTATTACTATTAGCAGTATAAGTACGCTGGGTTTTGTCATTGTTGCTAGCTAGTCAATCCAGTTGGCGAGTTTCACTGTGACATCCAGTTGTTTGTGTAATAAAATAAACAATGCATTTGTATCTTTGAATAATAAAGAAAAGTGTAATTGTTGTCTTTGAATAATACAAAATAAAAAGCCTAGTTGTCCTTGCAAATCACCTGCTGCTTTTGCTCAATAATCATTTTCTTCACTCTATCCTGTCAATAGGTTCAATTATGGAAAAGATAACTTGAGTTGAACAATAAACTGATATCATTGAGTGGCTAAAATTATCAGCCATCCAACTTTCAATTTAGTAATTTGATTGAACTTTTCTTCTATGAACAATAGAATACGCTAAAAGCGCTTGATAATTTGTGCCAAATGAATGCTGAATTGAGATGCCGAGGTGTCAGCTTCTCAGGTTTGTTTTTTAATCGTAACTATTAAGAATTAAATCTGATCACTAAAGCTAAGAATTCAACACGACTCTTGGCTAAGTAGGAACAGCTTCTCAGACTTTTCAAGCTTGGATTTGTTTCAACTTGACCCTCAGTGAGCCTAGTCCTAACAGCTTCTGGCTTTGGGTATCCAAAGCTGGCCCTCATAAAAAATTTTGATGAATGCTGAGCAAATCACAAAATATTAGTTTGGAAATGTCAAAGAACAAACCCAACATGTAGCTTATTCTAGATCTCAGAAGAATCCCAATATTTTTTCATGGTTTCTTCAGTCTAATTTAACACCAAAAAGCAACGTGTCTCTGATAGTTTTTGTTACTTTTTTCCTGTTACAACGCCAAGTGTAATAGCCAAAACCTGTTGTTTACCTTTTGTTTCAAGGCTCCAAGGTTCTTCTGCTATTTTCTAGCACATGACTCGGAACTGAACCGTCTATAGACACACACACGACCATCGGATTCGGATGCGTCAGCCAAAGCTAAAATGCTGTGATTCACCTATATCAGCAAACAATGAACTCAATCCCGGTGGTATAATTCCAAAACACCGAAAGTCACGGCCTTGGACAACCAATACTAAACAAGGAAACTGGTGAAAAGAATTCTCGAATGATTCTTCCATTCACCAATCTTTCCTTCTTAATTGATCTTGAATGAACTGTATTGAGAACCTATAGATCTTTGATTTCAACTGATTTGGACTCGAAGGTTTTTTTTTTTTTTTAATTTTAATTTTTTCTTCTTTTCCTCATCAAATATCCACAGTCTGGTAAGCTTTTCAACTCCATTTGATAATTTTTGCCCCATTGTAAGGGGTATTCCAAAGTTTTGTTTGGGGTATGGCCTTGCTAGGATCTGTCATCTGATTTCTGTTTATATGTTATCATCTAGAAAACAAAGTTTCAACTCTTTAGCACCTTTCTTTACTCGGGAATCATGGGATTTTTTTTGTTTAGATTTAAACTATCTGAATTGTAGATTTAAACTATCAAAATGTTGAAACGATTAAATCACTAGTTGCGTCGTTCATATTTTGAGATGTCTTGTTTGAAAGACGTAATTAAGTTCGCGACTTCTTTTCCTTAAAGAAGGGAATTAATGAAAAATAAATTGATATATGATGACATTCATCATTAATCTCCCTTGCATCTGAATCTAAGGTACTGCTCTCTGTCCCTGCTGCTGATTTAGCGAGATCATGCATTAAATCATCATCAGACAGGATTTATTCTGCCCATCCAGGATTCATTCACTTCTTGAAAGAAACTTATTTTCAACTAAATCTTTAAAATATCCAATCCCAATCTCTTAAACAGATCGACTCGGATTTGATAGCTTTATGAAACTGTGTGCAATCCAAAAACCAAGCATCATCATCATCAGGCAAGCCCTTCAGAACACGGGGTGGAGATCTACTAATTACCTTTGCTACCCTCAAAGACCGACTAGTTACTATTACACTATTTTCTCTACCTCAACCGATCAATGGCTTCTTTAACTAAATCACTGTTCCCTCTCTCCTAGTTCCAAATGTCATCCAAAACAAGGGAATATGTTTTTTCCATCAAGTTTATCTCGAAGTTGTTTTTGCGATGGATACATTTCGAGATTCTGATCAGGTGCTTTGTTAGTCACAGATTTGATAATCATTTTTCTACTATTATTTTCACATCAAAACATCAGAAACACACACCTATATCCTCAACTCAAAATAATCTTTGACCATATTATCCTTATAGACAAACTGAGCCATTGCGGTCTTCCCTAAGCTTCCAATCCCCACAGTAGGAATGATAAAAACATACTCTTCACTTTCAAATTGTCCAGCAAGAGTTTTAGAATAGTTGCTTCCTTAATTCATCATCAACCCCACTTATTATTTCATCTTTATGCACAAAAGAGTGCATCTACGGCCTCCTTTTGGCCATAAAAGGTTCTTCACAGGGCGTTCACGCCCTACCAGTTTTAACATCTTGGTCTCACTCTCAATTGAAGTTAATCTCGCCCTAATGGCCTTAATTTCACGACCATTTTGAGACCAATAAGCAAACTGTTTGAGCTTGAAAAGAAAGTGCGTACTTCTTTTGTCAGATTGTTCCCACTCAACAAATCTTTTCGGTAGAGAAATCATCCAATTCAAGTCATCCGCATCATAAAGTTCATCTTTCAGCTTTTCAAGCCAATCTTTTGACGAGATTGCTCATTAAGATTCGCTCTTCAGCGTCAAGAAGCACGGCTTTTATAGCGGAGATGATGCTTTTGAGATCCTCGAGCTCATCTTCGAAATCCACCACAATCCAATGTGGCGGAGAGCAAAGGAGCTCAATTTAGTGATGAGTTCTTTGACGAAGTCAAAAGCAATTGCTTGGTGCTGCTGATTTTCAAACTGAAGTTTAAGGCAAAGCATTTGAAAGTGTTTAACTATTGCAAGAGGAAAAGTGAAATGATTTGAAGAACATGTGGGGTTTATTATGCCATGAGTAGTGTTGTTTTGACTGCCTAAATTAGGAAGTTTAAATTTTGGAATCTGGAGATAACTTCAAACGTAATAGTTTTACTGTAATTTTGATTCAAACTGAAATTTGCTTTTGTCATTTTGAAATTTTCTTTTCAAAATTATAACCAAAGTGTTTGCATGTCAAAATTGTCAGCTCAGCAGCAGCTAACAAGCATCATGGAAACGAATTCCTTTGTCCATAATCAACTGCTACAAAATGGATAACAGTTAAAAATAAAATCAACCAACATGACAACATTATGGTAATCAAGATCTTTCCGGTAATTTACAGCACAACATTGTCAAAAAAAAATTTTCTGGTTTTGTTCAGATAAAAACGTGGCTTTCACATTTGAAAGTAATTTCTGCTATAAAAGAAGGAAATGGGATGATTATATGGTCATGTTCTTGAATGATGGTTTTTGGAAGTTATCTTTTTTAAGTTTGTTGGTAAGTGAGCAATTCCAGGCTCAGTTAGCAGAGCAGTTTCAACTTCAATGGGTGATCCAAATTAGAAAAAAAATAAAATAAAAAGAAAAACCCAGTCCAAGATCCAAATTCTGTGAATTTTTTTGATATCTTATTTGAATTTAGATGACTGTCGGTCATTAAAATGTGTCCGGAAAGTTCCAATTTTGAGAATTAGATATATGCTCGTATTTAATTTAATGAATAAAGCAGGCTGACTTGAGCCAAACGAATGCTATGCAGCACCAAACCTTTTGGCCTATTGCTTGATTCATCGTTCAACTCTTTTAAGCTAAAGAATGTTTAAAAGGACATCACCTCAAACTTGCTCCCAGTGCAAGATTCAACTATTTCTGGCTGAATGTCAACAGAAACAAATTAAAAAAAACAACTACATATAGAAAAAGGAAAAACCACAAGCTTATCATCAGCCCACAAAGATGCCGTGAGGTAGAATTGAAGTAGGTAAGGTAGGCAATCGATAGACTAGGTTCTTTTTATAAGCTAAAGCTGTAATTCACGTTGGCTTGCGCTGCATGATTCTAGTTTGCATGGATGCTTAAACTGTGGATGGGTTTCATAAGGTTGCTGGAGAAAGAGAATCCAGAGAAACAAGGTGTAATTGCTGACTTGACACTCAGATAACTCTGAATCGATGTTCTGGAATACTAGGTGGCTGCAGTTGACGGAAGACTTTTTCTCTAGTTCCATGTATTGTCCATTGTAATTGCTGGGATTCAAATGTATTAGGCTATTTTTTTAAGCTATATTTTTTGGGGTATAAATTGTTGAGAAGTGTCATCGTTTCGATTCATCTTCGTTTCAGTTCAAGTTGTTTTGATAAGTATCCCTTAATTGCATTGAAGAAATGGAAGCTCCAATGAAGTTCAGCTGTGTCCTGGTGTTTCTTGTGATTATGACCATTGCAGGGTTCAATGGAGTAGATGGATCAAATAGCAATTACGGTCCATGTGGGAAACATAACATTGAGAAGGAAGCTGAGAAGCTGGCTCCTTGTACGGAGGCAGCAAAATATTGGAGAGCGCCGGTCTCCGAGCGTTGCTGCACTATAATGGAGAAGAAGCTCGAGAATCCAAGCTGCCTTTGTGCCATTTTGTTTTCTCGTACGGCACACAATGCTGGAGTGAAGCCAGAAGTTGCCGTCACCATTCCAAAACGCTGCAACATCCCTGTTCGTCCTATCGGTCACAAGTGTGGAGGTAGAATTCTCATATTAGTTACTGCCTTAATTATTTTTGTTACCTTTTCTCCTTTCACTTCTACATAAAAGCTTCTAGTGTTTAAGTTCTCAATCTCAGGAAGCTATTGTTTTATTTTTTGCAGCTTTCCCACTGGTTTAAGAGCCAAAAGACTCACAATGGTTCATCATCCTGTGCTATATATATTACTTGGTATTACTATAAGCAGTATAAGTATGCTGGGTTTTGTCATTGTTGCTTTCCAGTCAATCCAGTTGGCGAGTTTCATTGTGACATCCAGCTGTTTGTGTAATAAAATAAACACTGCATTTGTATCTTTGAATAATACAGAAAAGTGCAAGTTGTTTTCTTTGAATAATACTAAATAAAAGGGTTTAGTTGTGTTCGTAAATTATTTGCTTCTTATTGCTCAATAACCATTTTCTCCAATCTTACCCTGTCAATAGGTTCAATAATGGAGAGGGATCACTTGAGTTGAGCAGCCTAACTGGTATCATTGACAGGCTAAAATTATTAGCCACCCAAACTTTCAATTTAGTAATTTGAGTGAACTTTTCTTCGATGAACAATTGACAAAGATTAAAAGCACTTGCAAGTTTGGTTATGGAATTAAGGTGAATAATGCAAGTGGTCCAATTAATAATTCTCAGGTTTTTTTTTTTTTTTTCATCGGGACTACAAAGAATTGAATTTGATCACCAAAACTAAGAATTCAACAGGACTGTTGGCCAAGTATGAACAGCTTCTCAGACATTCAGACTTGAATTCGTTTCAACTTCACTCCAGTGAGTCTAGTTCTAATTAGCAGCTTCTGGTTTTGGGCATCCAAAGCTGGCCATTTAAAGATGTTTTTTTCATTGAGCAAATCACAAAATATCAGTTTGGAAATATCCTAAGAACAAACCCTACATGTACCACATTCTAGATCTTAGAAAAATCCCAAATCCTTTTTCGTGGTTTTTAGCTTTGTAGTTTAACACCCAGCAGCAATGTGTCTCTGATAATTTTCATTATCTTTTTCTTGTAATAATGCCAAGTGGAATACCAAAAACCTGTTGTTTTCATTTTGTTTCAAGGTTCCAAGCTTCTTTTGCCATTTTCTAGCACATGACTCGGAACTGAGCCACCTAAGCTGATATAAATATACACACGCACATACATCATCGGATTCGGATATATCAACCCAAAGCTGAAAAGCCTTGATTGCACCTATATCAGCAAACAATGAACTCAACCCACGTGGAATAACTCCCAACCACCGAAAATCACAACCTTGGACAACCAGTACTGGAAAGGAAACTGGTGATTAAAAGAGTTTTTGAATGATTCATCCCCTCACCAATCTTTCCATTTTAAATGATTTAGATTGAGCATTGGTGAGAGTCTTTTGGCTCTTCGATTTCACCTGATTTGAGCCCAAAGTTTTTCACTTTTGTTTCTTGTTTTCCCCAGCAAATATCCACATTCTGGTAAGCTTTTCAACTTCATTTGATATATATATATATATATATTTCCCATGTTAAGGTTATTTCAAAGTTTTGTTTGAGGGTAACTACTTTCCACCATACCAGTACGATATATCAGAATTTTATTTTCTAAATACTGTCACGGAATTTGAATCCTGATCGACGAAGAAAGAGAACTCTTATTACTGGATTGACCCTTTAGTCCCCTAAGTTGTTATTAAATTTGTTTGATATGAATGGAGTGAAAATATCGAATGTTGCCTTTCAAAGATAGCTGCATAAATCAATAAATCAAATTATGGATTCGAAAAGATCCCACTTTAAGATTGTGATTTGTTGTTTTGACTTCTAAGAGATTTGCTTTTATCAAAACTTTAAGGTTGGATTGCATTAAAAGCATTGCAACATCTACTTTTAGGCCTTGTTAGGATCTGTCATCTGATTTCTGCTTATATTATGTCATATAGAAAACAAAGTTTCAACTCTTTAGCACCTTTCTTTACACGGGGATCATGGGACTTTTAGTTTTGACCAATTTCCCTATTATTTGTTTTATTTATTATTGTTTGCCAGCTAAAATCCCTTCATTACATTAATAGTTGTTTTTTTCTCCGGTTTTTATCTTGTTTCAGCAGATTGAAGACCAGATTGAAAATTATGGAACTAAACTTTGCACCAAAAAGTATGCAGATGTTAATTCTCAAAGTCCCACAAAAATCAACTTCATTTATCTCAGCTGTATGGTTTGCAACTCATGGTGGATGCGGCAACCAGCCTTTGGCCTATTGCTCGATTCATCGTTCAACTCTTTTTAGCTCAAGAAAGTTTCAAGGACATAGCCTGAAACTTGCTCGCTGTGCAAGATTCGATGATTTCTCGGTTGGAGAATTGTCGAAATGGAATGAAGGAGAGGTCCGACCATTGGATGATACCAATACCAATGCCAGTGATGTAGAAAACAATGACAAAGATGTTCAAAAGGGCAAAGAAATGGATTTGTCAACCCAACTTTTACCATCGAACATTGAGTTTCCTGACCCTACTTTGCTTGGAATCTGGCCGGATCCACCAGATTGGCCCGAGAGAGATGAGATTCGTAGGATTATGATCGAGCAGAAAGCAAACAGTTTCAATATCCCCCTTTCTCTGAGGATTGTAAAGAGGAGGCAAAGATGGAAAGAGGGTTTTGCGGATGCCGGGGAGTTCGCATATTGCTCTGTTAAAAAGGCTTTTTCTTCACTAGTATTCATCATCAGAGAGCTTCAAAACTACACCTTGGTTATTAGGGAAGGTCTAAACTGTGAAGATTTGATGGAGGTTATGAATAAGATGCAAAGAGACATGTCTTTAACATTTGTTAAACTATTTCAGCAAGTGTTTTCAAAAACACCCACCCTTATGATCTATGTGATGCTTCTTTTGGCCAACTTTTCAGTTCATTCTATGACTAATAAGACTTTTGTTGATTCTACTCAACAACCAAGATTCCCTCAAAAGGTGACATTGGCAGCAACCATGTCCCTCATAAAGGGGGATGAGATTGATGAAGAATTAGGTTTATGGAAGTCAATGGTGGAGGAGGCTTCAAGGATGCAAGGAGAAGTATATCATAAGGTTCTTGATCATCAGATTAGGCAGCAATTGGTGTCTCCTCTAATGGTGAAGCTCGAGCCAGAAAACAACGAAATTCATTTAAGAACAAACCTCGTTTATCAGATTCGTGTTGCTGAGGAGCCAAATAATTCTCTTTTGCTTTTGAATTATGCTCAGTTTCTTTCCCTTGTTGTCAAGGACCATGACAGGTAAAATTGCCGGTCCTCTTGTTTACTGGTTAATATTTTATTCGAGCTTTTTGTGCAGTGTCAGTCCCTTTATGAATGATAGGATTATAACTTGAGTGGTAGTCAATAAGTTTATCATTCTTGCGTAAGGCCAATGTCAGATGTTCAAGTCAGTCAGACTAGTAAACTCTTTGCAACTCTTAATTGCACCAGAAAATCAAAATAGCTTTGCTGGTTTTGTTTGATTATCAATCTTTGTACTTGACAGAGCTGAGGAGTGCTTCAAACGTGCCATTCAGGTCGAACCACAAGATGCAGAGGCACTGGGGCTATATGCAGACTTCTTGTGGCAGGTGAGGAATGACCTTTTGGAAGCAGAAGAAAGATACCTGCAAGCAATCTCAGCCGAACCGAAAAGCCCTTTCTGTGCATCAAAATATGCAAATTTCCTTTGGAGCACTGGTGGTGAGGGAACCTGTTTTCCTCTCAGCTCTTCTTCTTCTTATAACACCAATAATGAAGTTGCTTAATCTTAGGACAAACTAAGATTATTTTAATAGCAAATAAATGTTTCTCCGGGTTCTTCGTTTGATATCAGTATATCAGATCCGGTAAATACCCTAAAATAAGTCATCCTACTAGATCAATGCAGTCAGCCATATATCTAAGAAATTTCCAAAAGAATTTGTAGCAATGCTAATGCCAAGGTAATGCCATTTACCCTAAAATATGTCATCCCACTTGATCAATGCAGTCAGCCACATATCTAACAAATTTCCAAAAGAATTTGTCGCAATGCTAATGCCAAGGTAACGCCATGCTATGCCTTCGAGTATTGTTCTTGGTTTGTCCAACTATTATCCAATGTTGCGTGAACTTGAGGATGAGTTTGGACGGTATTTGACATGGATGTGCTTAATTTTTTTTAAAATTTTTTTATATATTTAGAAGATTATATTTCGTACTTATATTCGAATATGTTTCAAACTCGAATACTTTAAAATAAAGAGTTTTGTATCACAATTATTACCAGTTTAGACCTCCCAAAAGTGGAATCTCAATCCAAACCAAATTTAGTCTAAACTTTTTTTTTTTAGTTTATTGTGTTTAGTAATTAAATTACATTTTAGTTCTAAAAGTTAATTTATAATGGCCCATTTAATCTTCAACATAAATAGATGATTTACCATGCAATCTAAAACCTATGGAACTCATTTACCTGAACTGAAATTTTTGCTAAACTTATTTATCTTTATTATGAAGGGCAGAGTCATTTCCAGTCAATGTAGCCGGAAAGCTTTGAAAAAAGGGGTTAATGGGTGGAAATTTAGTGTGAATTTTTTAACAAAAAAAAATGATGACGTTTTGGGAAAGTTGAAAAAGACAACTCTCATCTATCTTTGATTATGACAGACTGCTGATGATTGACAACTTTAGCAAAGTTAACAAGTTTGCTCACTATCATAACTTCAATCGACAAACATTTTTTTTCTTTTAATTTTATCAGATCATTTATTTATTTAGCAATTTTTCAGTTAATACATTACTGGAACATCTGAGTGATTTGTTTCTTCCTCGCCCCCCGCCTTTTTTTCTTCAAGGAAGAAATTATGATATCCAAGATTTTTAATTTTTTGAAATTAGTGTATGAAAATATGATTTTTTAAATATATAACAAATTTTTTAAAAAATTGAGTATAAGTTTTTAAATTTATATCTATATGTGATGTTTCATTTTGAATTCAGATATCATGACGGAGACGATGATTTAAGGTTTTAATCAGGTTTGACAAGCATTTCATTTTCTTTGTAACAATCGGAAGATATCCGGACACAAATAAGATTCTGTATCTTCAGCATGATCAGAAAGCATTAATCGTAGAAAACATAATTAAATAGTAAACTCAAATGGCAACTGCTGTGTTTGTTAACATGGTCAGAAATACAAGAAAATCACGCTACATAAATTTTCAATATTATACAACTCGGATACAAAAAAGGAAGAGTTGGACATACCTCAACTGCTGATCGAGTCGAATAAGTGGAAAATTTCGAGATTGAAAACGTGGTGAAATCTCCCAGCATCACCAAAACCAATCATTGCGGCTATCAACGGCCTTCACTGAAGTTGGTACTAAGGGCATTCGCCCAAACTCTGCGACAAACTTGTTAACACATTCGGTTCTTCTTTCACTATGACCTCCCAAGCTGCTAATTCCAGTTGAACCAATCTCAAATATTTTACCTAGGATTAGGGCATAAGAATTTAATTGAATTTAGTTTTAACATATAATGATGTAAAATCCTAAAAGGAAATATAACATGCAAAGCTTGTTCCTAGTTTAGTAAGCAACAACCAGTTTGCAGATTAATTTTCTTTCCTAATTTTACTGATGACAAATTAGTCAGAGACTGTAATGCAAAACTGGCTTCAACTCTGTGTTAACTTTCTTTCCATTTTTTATAGTTCTTTATGTATTCCTCCAATCATTTCGCTTACAGAACATGGAAGTTCATAATTATTACTATGAAGATTCGTTTATATTTTACCTTTCACCCATATGGGAGCAGCACCAGTTGCATTTGCAACAAGAAATGACATTGCAATATCTTCACAATTCCTGGTGAATCCAGCTTAGGAGTTAGTATAATAATAAATGTGTAAGACGCATAAAATGATGGAACCATTTAAAACGTCTGCAACAGTAGTAAGTAAAAGGGACCTGTTCCTGCTTATGTATTCTTTAAGTGATGCAGGCATCTCATCAGTGTAAAGCTTGAGATACTTTTTGTGGAAGAAAGCAGCCTTTGAGAGTACCATGCTGTACGTACCAGTCCACCAAACAGACCACCATCCGGCATATATGTATTTATCCTTGCCTTTCTGCATAAAGAGGAATAAATCAAGAAGGCATCTTTTTTGGCTAACTTGGATAGTTAGCACTCCAGATGGTTTATGATCCTCAAATTTATGCTAACAAAGAAAAGGATTTCATGTATAATCTACACTAGTGCCAGGATTCAATACATTAGTTGATACTAAGTAAGCGTCTCTAAACTTCGTAAAGTCTACATACAAAGTAAAACTTATAATCAATTCTAAGCTTCATATTAAGATAATGACAAAGCTACAAGCTTTGATTTGTTTGTATATTATACTTTTTCTTTTCCTTTAATTTAAAGTGTAACTATCAGCAAGGCCATCAGCACCGGATTTCTTAGCAATCCATGCAGATCGAGAGAAATGGAAGTAAACTGAATTGGAAATGTCAAGATCCAACATAATGAGCCATTTCAGTCGATTAGAAGCATAAGTTTAGACTTCTAGTCAATGTTTATAGGTTATAATGTTAAGTTACGGTAATTTCTTCTCCTAAGACAGAGAACAATGAAAATAAATATGAAGTCCAAAGCCTGAAACTCCGTGACCATTAAACTTAACAAAGCAACTCCAATGAGGTATTATAACTAAAAATTTCCAAGACAGCTGCATACCGTTTGATCCACCCAATGCATACGGGGAACATATCCCACCATTGTATCTGGGGCACTTTGCCAAACGGTGAAAGCAAATTCCACCGACGAGCAAGGAAATATAACATCATCATCAATCGAAAAAACAGCATCAGTCTTCAAATCCTTAATTTCCTTAAATCTGTTGTTCAAGCTATCTTCCTTATTGATATCAAATATCAGCTCAACTCGGCGATCATTTCTAGAGTTCAATCGTACAACATGGTTAAGAAATCTTTTAAGAGAATCCGACGGAGGATCAGGCTCACTCCATACAATATGTATAGAATCGAGCCTAGGACATGACGCATAGTGCGAAATCGACTCCCTCAATAGATCATATCTTTTCCAAGTATTCATTACAATCGCATATCTTCCCCTGTAAAAAAAAAAAAAATTACACAACCCAACAATGAACATCAACAGTTTATCACCAAATTTCTTCAAAGCCGCAAATTTCAATCAGAATATAAATAATTTTCTCGATACTTTTAGCAACATTTAAGCTCAAATTGACTTCGTTCATTTTTAGCTTTGGGAAGATGTTAACTTTCCTAAACAAAAGCCTTCCAGCAACATTTGTATTAAACATTTAAACATAATAAATACTCAAAAAAGTTTAAAGCTTTAAATTCTAAATTTGAATAACAATTACTTCTCGATGTTGAACTTTTAAGCTGAAACAGGTTTAGTTTCAAATTCTAACTGTTTTTATAGATTAAAAAAAATTAACTTTCCGTAAATAAAACTTTCTTAACGAACTATATTAAATTCTAATTGAATTTTGAAAAAGAATCCTAATTTAGATATTAAATTTATTCAAGTTTCCACAACAAAAAGAGAAACAAAGAAAAGCTTTTTTAGCCACGGTTTCTTTTCTATATCTAAACTTAGAAACCGTTCAGCGAAATGTAAAAGAAAATTCAATAATTTGTTTGATCTGAACTTTAAAACACTCTAATGAAACTATAGGATTAAGTTCAGAGAGATGATTAATTGCGAAATGCACCGTGGAGAAGAAGAGCGGTCAAGCGAAGCAACGTCACCGTTCCATCCCATCAATGAAAATGAACCGCCTCGGCAGTTTCGGTTAGCGACAGCGAGTAGAGTTAACCCGACGAAACCGCAGAGGAGGATCTTGATTTTCACCGATCCAAGCGTCGCGATCCCGACTTGACGTAATTTGAAAACCATTCGACGGTTATTGGCTAAACTGCCTCTCATCACCTCCTCTCTAGTTGCTCTTCCTTTTTCTTCTTTTAAATAAGAAAGAAAAAAAAAATGGACTGAGTCGGTCTCAACGCGGTGGTGACTCTGAATGGAGACCGAGTCACGAAACAAAGATTTTGATCCGGTTATTCTTATTTGCTATTTTATATTTTATTGGTTCCTGTCGTCCGGAGCGATGAGGGGCAGGTACGGTTCTCGCCGGTGTGGAGGGAAGAGGGAATGATAGGGTGTGGTGAAGTGTACGAACACGTGGAGGGATATTATTGACGGAAACTTACGTTGATATATAATTTTTGGTTTTCATATCCAACGTAAGGCACGTGCTGACGTACACTCGTCTTTTTCTGTTAAGATTTCTCAGATCACAAGATAGAGTCATGGAGAGAGTGAGAGAACTGATTCGGTGATGTGAAAGCAGGAAAAGGAAAGTTGTTCTCTACCGATAGATTAATATCAGCGGTCCATATGGCAATCAAGTTGGACCCCAGAACACTTTCGCCGTAGCCAGTGAGATCTGCAGGGTTGGCCAATTCTTTCCGCTGAATTTTTCAAAGCCTTTTATTATATATATATTTTACATTTTTTACCGAAGAAAGTTTACAAAGTTTGCTGACTTAATTAATTCTTATGCTTGACAAAAAATTATTCCCAAAATTATGTGTTTGCAAGTTTTTAATCGCAATTATTTTATTTTTGTTTTTTCCCCCCTGACTTTTGGAGAAATGGAGACTTGCATTTGACCCATTTAGAGATATGGGTTTGAAAAAGAATGCCGAAATCAAATTTGGGCTTCTAGCAAATAAGAAAGCTGAAACCAATGAAACATTGGGTTGGGGGCCATCAAATTTGCCACGTTTGATTAAAATTGATAATTTTTATATTTATTTAGTTTTGCGGGCAATTTAAAGTTTCATGTCCTAAGGAAATGATCAAAGTTGTGAATGTAATTGAAAGTGTTGAGTTCCAATTTTGAATTGAATTGAGATGAGTGAAATTATAGTTGGTAATTATGTTAAAAAAAAAGTCTTTGGCTCAAATTAAAAAAATTATACTTTTCGAATGATAAAATTTTAAGTGATTTGTTAACGTTAAAAAAAGATAATATTTTTTGATATAAATATATATAAGATAACAATCAAATCTTTATACTGACAGAAAGACGTTGTGAACTCGATTATCATGCCAAAAAATTATATTTATTGTCAAATCTTTAATTCCTTTTAAGTTTTCAACATTTCTTATTCTCACAAGACCTTATTTATTGAAGGAAAAGTACTTGAAGAACTTTTTAATTTCTAAAAACTTTGTACTGAAAAAAAAAATTGAAATATTAGGTAAGCAGCAGCAATTTTGTGAGGCCATATGATTTAGCCATACGAATAATATAAGCTGTGGCCTTAATTGAATGGGCGGTTGGGGGTTGGATAGTTAATCTTATCCTATGTTTTAAACAATGTCGTAAAAGCGACCATTATACTTAGTTCTTTAAAATTATGATTTTAGGTATGAAATCATCATTTGGACACTTAGCCACCCAAATATATATATATATATATTAATACGTTTTTGGGATGATTTATGTGGTTGATTTCTTTTACTATGATGTTCTCTTTGTTTTTTAATTTGTTTAGAGTTGGTAGCTCTTTGATTAGTAGATTAACATAAATCAAATATTTTCTGAATTAACTAACTACAAAGTCTATAGTCTTCGTTTGAATTGCGCTCAAAATAAAGATATTAAAAGAGAAATGTATCATCTTATTTTAATTATTGGTCAATATCAACCAAAATAAAATAACGGGATAAAACAATTATTTTTTTTCTTTTTAAATTTGAGAAAAAAAATCAGAATTCAAATTTTTTTTATTGAGTTATTGAACGAAATATTCGATGCATGTAATGCATATTCGAATACTCGAATTAAAAAGATAAATATTTATAAAGATCGAGTCATTTGCAAAATAATTTCCATGTTTTACGGACAAATTATTTTTCCAAAACAAATGATACGATGTCTTTAACCCAAAGGTTTTGCCAGCATAAAATGATAAGGCTGAAAGAATATTCTGAATTGATTATTAGCTGCCATTATTTTTTGTTATCCTTATACGTATACATGTTAGTACAATGACGAAGATTATTTAAACAAATATGAGAGAGCTGTTAGAAATTAATATAATAAAATTCCATTTGTCCATCATTATCTTCCAAATGGATCTGCTATTTTTTTTCCTGCATTTCTTTGCACTTTTAGGAGAAATCATTGGCTTATATAAAACCAAAGATCACATGAACAAAAAGATTTGTGTTAACAATTGTCTTATTTTTTGTAATAAGATCAGAAAATTTTCAAATTTAATTATGATTTATATTTTTTTAGAAATAATTTTTACAGTATTGAGATTTTGATGAGTAAAATCATTTTTAAGAAGATTAAACCTTGATAAACAAGAAGAAATTTTCTACTTAACAAACTAATTAACCGGTGTGGGTAACTTAATCTTCCTTCAATTATTTTACTGATAATTTGCAATTCATCGACAGTGTTAAAAAAGCTTGCGTGCTACGCTGCTACTACTTCACCGCCCCATGCATGCCCTGGAATTTTTGTTAGCTACGTTTCCAGTACAATACCCACGAGCTAAACATGGCCATCTAGTTTTTCAAGGCAACTCAAAAAAATTTGATTTAATTAATTTATATAATTATTTTTAATTTTTAGGAGGGAAAATTCTGAACTTCCTCTAAATCAAAGAGTCTTGAACCTACTTGAACTGTGTCACGCTTTTTGTC
The DNA here is from genome assembly GCA_038382025.1 of Adansonia gregorii. NCBI lineage: Eukaryota > Viridiplantae > Streptophyta > Magnoliopsida > Malvales > Malvaceae > Adansonia > Adansonia gregorii. The sequence goes on along the minus strand of JBBYHO010514068.1, from coordinate 3,737 downwards.
AAATTTTGACTAAGCTTTTCCATTGAAAAAAAAAAAAAGATAAAACACTACTAATCATTCACTCTCCCTTCAGTCTTTATTTGACAATAGTGGCAATGGGGCGGTGCCTGATGATCGTCAGCTCACATATTTGTGGCCAAAACTTAAGCCAACTAATGTGTCTTTGGCAGTGGCAGCCACCCTATTGTCGTTCATAGCAAAAACATTCCAATGGGGTTTTTCATGTTATTAGTTTCCCATTAAAACCCAAAGAAAAATGCCAGAAAACGATTGGTCGGTCATCATTCATTATTTTTAAATACCCCCAAAAAATTAATTTGTACATTTATAATAAATTTTACCCCACCATTTTCTCATCCAAATTTGTATATAAAGAACACACTACCAAAACTTAAACACCCCGCTAAGGCATTAGCTCAAGAAACATAATTAGAGTTTTGTTTCTTTTGGCTCGTGGCTTTTGGGTTTTCAGAGTTTGATACTAAGAGCAAAAGAGAAGGGAAATGGAGGGCAAAGAAGAGGATGTTAGATTGGGAGCCAACAAGTTTTCGGAGAGGCAGCCTATTGGGACTGCGGCCCAGAGCCAAGATGATGGAAAGGATTACACTGAACCACCACCAGCACCATTGTTTGAGCAGAGTGAGTTGACCTCTTGGTCTTTCTACAGGGCTGGGATTGCAGAGTTCGTGGCTACGTTCCTTTTCTTGTATATCAGCGTTTTGACTGTTATGGGCGTTGTTAAGGACAAAACTAAGTGCACAACTGTTGGGATTCAAGGGATTGCTTGGGCCTTTGGTGGCATGATTTTTGCTCTTGTTTACTGCACTGCTGGAATTTCTGGTAACTATCTCCATACATCTCTCTCTCTTTTCCTTTTTTTTTTTTTTTTTTGCTTTTCCCATGTTTGTTTCTCAGGAAAATGAGAACAAGAAATAGTTTTTAACTTTTGGGTTCTTTCCAAAGAGAAAAACAGGACGAAGAAACTCATAAAAAGTATAAAACTCATCATACATATACTTCTCCAGGGTTTATGCTGAATTCTTGTTTATATTTTGCCAAAAAAGTGATATTACTTGAACTGATCATTGGATTATTGACGAATTATGGTGATGGTGGCGGTTGATAGGTGGTCACATCAACCCGGCAGTGACATTTGGGCTGTTCTTGGCGAGGAAATTATCCTTGACAAGGGCACTTTTCTACATGGTGATGCAGTGCTTGGGAGCCATATGTGGTGCCGGTGTGGTTAAAGGGTTCATGGGAAAGACAAGGTACGGTGCGTTGGGTGGTGGAGCCAACTCCGTGGCTCATGGCTACACCAAGGGAGATGGCCTTGGTGCTGAAATTATTGGCACCTTTGTTCTTGTTTACACCGTCTTTTCTGCCACTGATGCCAAGCGCAGTGCCAGAGACTCTCACGTCCCTGTAAGTTCTCTTCCTCGATCGATTCCCAAACATTTGATTCAGTTGTTAAGCCCAAATAGATGATCAAAATTATTCAAACAAAATGACATTTATTTGTTAGAATCGGAAGATGAAGTTATGGATGTAGATAGTTACTAATGGGGGTGAGTTTAACATTGTGTTGATAGATTTTGGCACCCTTGCCAATTGGGTTCGCAGTGTTCTTGGTGCACTTAGCCACCATCCCAATCACAGGAACCGGCATTAACCCAGCTCGAAGTCTTGGTGCGGCCATCATTTTCAACAAAGACAAGGGTTGGGATGACCATGTAAGCCCCTAAACTTTTCTCAATACTATTTTTTCCCCAAGCTAACTATGGAAGAAGTATAGATGATACTTATTTACTTTGGTTTGGTTGCAGTGGATTTTCTGGGTGGGTCCGTTTGTTGGTGCAGGACTAGCAGCTCTTTACCACCAAGTTGTGATCAGAGCCATTCCCTTCAAATCAAAGTGATCAGCTCAAACGATCATATGATTGTGATCTTAAGATAAAATTAAAAAAAAATGAAGGAAATTAAAATTCCACCCACCCTTCAGTTTGTTTCCAATTTTCTTTCGTTTGTTTGCCTGTGTATTTGTATGTAAGAAATGTAATATATTCCAATGGGGAGTCTTCCAATATTCTATCCTTTTTACCATTTTTCTTTTAAAGCTAAAAAAGGGAGGGTATTGATGGCCAATGGACCCATCCGAAAATAAGTGGGCATTGTATTTGTATGGCTGTGATTTGGTGAAATGTCACTTTCATAACAAAACCAACCAAAACCAGCTTCCACGGCTTTTTGTTCTAAATTATGAAAGAATTGACTTGGCCTGATTTGGCTCTTTCTTATATTATATTGCAGCGGTAGGTACGAATATGTGATAGTGATACGATGATAATTGAGATAAGGAAGCAACTACTGCTAAATACATAAAAATATAGTCACTAATTTCTTGGATATGATAATTAATCACATCAATTTACTAGTGAAATATATATATATATATTTATATATGAATTATTCAATTAAATATTCATATGCAGGTGAATTCGTCAGCAGTATGCATCAATTATATTATTTTATTTAAATTTAGATATTAATGTTAAATATATATTTAATATTGATATATTTAACTTTTTATAAATTTTTTATGTATTTAAAATATCTTTAAAACATTATATCTTTATACTTATATTTAAATATATAACGAATATAAATATTAAATTTAAATATTAAAAAAACCAAAGAATTGAATAAACATGCGACCATATGACATATGCTAAAGTTTGGTTTTAGGTTCCGCTAGCACAACATTAGATGCTAACTAACCAGTTTGTCATTGTCCCAAGTCTCAACGCTTTGCACTTGTCTTAGAGCAATTGTTTTCTATAGCCACTCAAAAAAAAAAAAAAAAAAACACAGTGCCTGTGTCATAACTCTGCTAAATTATTACAAATTGTCATTAGTTCGATTCTTTTTCCTAAATATTATATTATCCCGAATGACAAAAACTAGCTCAGCTGAGGTCAGATTTCTTTCCTTTTCTCTTTTAAGCAAAACAACAATACTGACACCCTTGGTGGATTGTTTTCCTTGCTTGAAATCCTCAACTAGAATCTCTGCAACTTTATCGTATAGCTTTTTCATAACAGGCTCTCCAAGCTGCTGTGAAACCATGGGCTCAGTCAAGGCTCGAAGGTCTTATGTCTCTTTATGTAGGGCCAGACCATACATTTTGATCTCCAATCTCTATTACAGTTGTGCCAATAGACTCGGTTGTGAAAGAATTTTACATCTCCACAAATGACTGAACTTCTTCATGGGATGGGGTAGAGTATGGCATATAGAAAAAAAATCTAATTTCTCTTCATCAATGAGACCCTGTGGACTAACAATGAGTACATAACTTGATTAAGCAAAAAATTCTTCAAAAAGTTGTCTAATTTAATTGTGAAACCTTTCCCTTTGTGGTAATACTTATTTCTATTTAAATAAAAAATATAAATTATATTTGGATATGAATACGAAAATATAATTTTATAAAAATTGTTTAAATATATAAAAATCTTAAAAAAATTAAACTCAATATTCACACTCAAATCTGAGTAACGTAGATTGTGTTTTACTTGTGAAAACGCACAGCTGTCTTTGCAAGTGGGATATGCAGATTCCCGTCCGCTGATTATCAAAACAAGCCGGCCATCAGCCACCAGCTCCGGAGATCAAGATTCCAAGAAAACAAAGAAGTCTTCTTGAAACTGAGGAAGGTATGCCTCAGTCAGTGCAGG
>JBBYHO010514057.1:0-19625 GCA_038382025.1 Adansonia gregorii | reverse complement strand
GATGAACTTTGACTCTAAAAAGTGCTAGGAACTGAAGGTTTTCTTACAAATCGAAAGCATCATTTCATTTATCCCGATGGGTAGAATGAATCTATGGTGTCCGATCATTAAAAGAATGGAGATTGTTATCTGAATCCACATTTATCCCAGTTGAAAAATGAATATTAATTCAAAAATTTGTAGAAAGAGAAGTTTTTCTTATGAAACCAAAGCATCAATACCATTTATCCCGATGAGGAGAATGTGTTTATGGTGCCCATTCTTGAAAGGAGAGGAGGTAATCAGGTGAATCCATGATTATCCCAATTGACAAATGAACTTTGATTCAAAAAAATGGTGCATAGTGAAGTTTTTGTTACGAAACCAACGCATCAACTTAGTCTCCTAATGAGGAGAACGAAATTATGGTGCCCAATCATTTAAAGAATGGAGATTAGTATGTGAATCCATGTTTATCCCAGTTGAAAGACGAACATTAATTTAAAAATTGGCAGAAAGAGAAGTTTTTCTTATGCAACCAAAGCATCAATACCATTAATCCCAACGAGGAGAACTTGTTTATGATGGCCAATCAATAAAGAAAAGGAGATTATCACGTGAATCCATGATTATCCTAATCGACAAATGAACATTGATTCTAAAAATTGGTGGAAGGTGAAGTTTTTCATGTGAAACCAAGGCATCAATTCATTTATCCTAGTAAGGAGAATGCGTTCATGGTGCCCAATCTAGAAAAGAATGGAGATTATTACGTGAATCTATGTTTACCACATTTAATAGTCAAATTTGTTTCCAAAAAATGGTAGGAAGTGAAGTTGTTTTTATGAAACCAAAGCATCAATATCATTTATGAAAAGAAAAGGACATTACCACGTGAATCCATGATTATCCCAATTGACAAACGAACATTGATTCTAAAAAGTGTTGGGAAGTGAAGTTTTTCCTGTGAAACCAAAGCATTATTTCGTTTAACCTAACAAGGAGAATATGCTTGTGGTGCCCAATCATGTAAAGAAAAGAGATTATTACGTGAATCCGTGTTTACCACATTTGGTAGATGACCTTTGATTCTAAAAAGTGGTGGGAACTGAAGCTTTTCCTACAAAATGAAAGCATCAATTCCTTTTTCCAGACGAGTAGAATGAATCTATGGTGTCCAATCATTAAAAGAATGGAGATTGTTATGTGAATCCACGTTTATCCCAGTTGAAAGATGAACATTAAGTCAAAAATTTGTAAAAAGTGAAGTTCTTCTTATGAAACGAAAGCATCAATACCATTTATCCCAATAAGGAGAAAGTGTTTATGGTGCCCATTCATAAAAAGAAAAGAGATAATTACCTGAATCCATGACTATCCCGATTGGCAAATGAACTTTGATTCTAAAAAATGGTGCAAAGTGAAGTTTCTGTTATGAAACCAATGCATCAACTTAGTTTCCCAATGAGGAGAATGAAAATATGGTGCCCAATCATTGAAAGAATTGACATTATTATGTGAATCCATGTTTATCCTAGTTGAAAGACGAACATTAATTCAAAAATTAGTAGAAAGAGAAGTTTTTCTTATGAAACCAAAGCATCAATACAATCTATCATAATGAGGAAAACGTGTTTATGGTGCCCAATCAAGAAAAAAAAGGAGATTATCACACAAATCCATGATTATCCCAATCGACAAATGAACATTGATTCTAAAAATTGGTGGGAAGTGAAGTTTTTCGTGTGAAACCAAGGCATTAATTTGTTTATACTAGTATGGAGAATGTGTTCATGGCGCCCGATCAAGAAAAGAATGGAGATTATTTCATGAATCTATGTTTACCAGGTTTAATAGACAAATTTTGATTCCAAAAAATGGTAGGAAGTGAAGTTTTTCTTATGAAACCAAAGCATCAATATCATTTATGAAAAGAAAATGACGTTACTACGTGAATCCATGATTATCCTAATTGGCAAACAAACATTGATTCTAAAAAATGGTGGGAAGTGAAGTTTTTCTTCTGAAACCAAAGCATGAATTCGTTTATTCTAACAAGAAGAATATGCTTGTGATGCCCAATCATGTAAAGAAAGGAGAGTATTACGTAAAAAAGAAAGGAGATTATTACGTGAATCTATGTTTACCACATTTAATAGATAAATTTTGATTCCAAAAAATGGTGGGAAGTGCAGTTTTTCTTATGAAACCAAAACATCAATATCATTTTTATAAAGAAAAGGACATTACCACATGAATCCATGATTATCCCAATTGATAAATGAGCATTAATTCTAAAAAATGGTGGGAAATGAAGTTTTTCTTACGAAACCGAAGCATCAATTCATTTATCCTAACAAGGAGAATGTGTTTGTGGTGCCCAATCATGTAAGGAAAGGAGATTATGACATAAATCCATGTTTACCACGTTTGGTAGACGAACTTTCATTCTGAAAAGTGGTGGGAACTGAAGCTTTTCTTACAAAATGAAATCATCAATTCATTTATCCTGATGAGTAGAATGAATCTATGGTGTCTAATCATTGAAAGAATGGACATTGTTATGTGAATCCATGTTTATCCCAGTCGAAAGATGAACATTAATTCCAAAATTTGTTGAAAGAGAAGTTTTTCTCATGAAACCAAAGCATCAATACCATCTATCCCAACAAAAAGAACGTGTTTATGGTGCCTAATCAAGAAAAGAAAGGAGATTATCACGCGAATCCATGATTATCCCAATCAACAAATGAACATTGATTCTAAAAAATGGTGGGAAGTGAAGTTTTCTTGTGAAACTAAGGCATCAATTCATTTATCCCCAGTAAGGAGAATGCGTTCATGGTGCCCAATCAAGAAAAAAATAGAGATTATTACGTGAATCTATGTTTACCACATTTAATAGACAAATTTTGATTCCAAAAAATGATGGGAAGTGAAGTTTTTCTGTTGAAACCAAAGCATCAATATAATTTATGAAAAGAAAAGGACATGACCACGTGAATCCATGATTATCCCAAATGACAAACGAGCATTAATTCTAAAAAGTGGTGGGAAATGAAGTTTTTCTTACAAAACCAAAGCATCGATTCATTTATCCTAACAAGGAGAATGTGTTTATGGTGCCCAATCATGTAAAGAAAGGAGATTATTACGTGAATCCTGTTTACCACATTTGGTAGATGAACTTTGATTCTAAAAGGTGGTGGGAACTAAAGTTTTTCTTACAAAATGAAAGCATCAAATCATTTATCCTGACGAGTAGAGTGAATCTATGGTGTCCAATCATTAAAAGAATGGAGACTGTTATGTGAATCCACGTTTATCCAAGTTGAAAGATGAACATTAATTCAAAAATTTGTAGAAAGAAAAGTTTTTCTTATGAAACCAAAGCATAAATACCATTTATCCCAATGATGAGAATATGTTTATGGTTCCCATTCATGGAAGGAAAGGAGATAATTACGTGAATCTATGATTACCCCAATTGACAAATGAGCTTTGACTCTAAAAAATGGGGTAAAGTGAAGTTTTTGTTATGAAACCAAAGCATAAACTTATTTTCCCAATAAGAAGAATGAAATTATCATGCCCAATCATTGAAAGAATAGAGATTATTATATGAATCCATGTTCATCCCAGTTGAAAGATGAACATTAATTCAAAAATTGGTAGAAAGATAAGTTTTTCTTATGAAACCAAAGCATCAATACCATCTATCCCAACAAGGAGAACATGTTTATGGTGCGCAATCAAGAAAAGAAAGGAGATTATCCCGTGAATCCATGATTATCCCAACCAAAAAATGAACATTGATTCTAAAAAATAGTGGGAAGTGAAGTTTTTCTTATGAAACCAAGGCAACAATTCGTTGGTCCTAGTAAGGAGAATGAGTTCATGGTGCCCAATCATGAAAAGAACGAAGATTATCACGTGAATCTGTGTTTACCACATTTAATAGATAAATTTTGATTCCAAAAAATGGTGGAAAGTGAAGTTTTTCTTATGAAACCAAAGCATCAATATCATTTATGAGAAGAAAAAAACATTACCACGTGAATCCATGATTATCCCAATTGATAAATGAACATTGATTCTAAACAGTGGTGGGAAGCAAATCTTTTCTTACGAAACCAAAGCATCAATTCGTTTATCCTAACAAGGAAAATGTGCTTATGGTGCCCAATCATGTAAAGAAAGGAGATTATTACATGAATCCATGTTTACCATGTTTGGTAGATGAGCTTTGATTCTAAAAAGTGGTGGGAACTAAAGCTTTTCTTACAAAATGAAAGCATTAATTCATTTATCCCGACAAGTAGAATGAATCTATGGCGTCCAATCATTAAAAGAATGGAGATTATTATGTGACCACATTTATCCTAATTAAAACATAAACATTCATTCAAAAATTTATAGAAAGACAAGTGTTTCTTATGAAACCAAAGCATCGATACCACTTATCCCAATGAGGAGAATGTGTTTATGGTGCCCATTCATGGAAAAAAAGGAGATAATTACGTGAATCCATGATTATCTCAATTGGCAAATGAACTTTAACTCTAAAAAATGGTGCAAAGTGAGGTTTTTGTTATGAAACCAAGACATCAACTTATTTTCCCTATGAGGAGAATGAAATTATGGTGCCCAATCATCGAAAGAATAGAGATTATTATGTGAATCCATGTTCATCCTAGTTGAGAGATGAACATTAATTCAAAAATTAGTAGAAAGAGAAGTTTTTCTTGCGAAACCAAATCATTAATACCATCTATCCCAACGAGGAGAACATGTTTATGGTGCGCAATCAAGAAAAAAAAGGAGATTATCCCGTGAATCCATGATTATCCCAACAAAAAAATGAACACTGATTCTAAAAAATGGTGGGAAGTGAAGTTTTTCTTATGAGACCAAGGCAACAATTTGTTGGTCCTAGTAAGGAGAATGAGTTCATGGTGCCCAATCAAGAAAAGAATGAAAATTATTACGTGAATCTGTGTTTACCACATTTAATAGATAAATTTTGATTCCAAAAAATGGTGGGAAGTGAAGTTTTTCTTATAAAACCAAAGCATCAATATCATTTATGAGAAGAAAAAGACATTACCACGTGAATCCATGATTATCCCAATTGATAAACGAACATTGATTCTAAAAACTGGTGGGAAGCAAAGCTTTTCTTACGAAACCAAAGCATGAATTAGTTTATCCTAATAAGGAAAATTTGCTTCTGGTGCCCAATCATGTAAGGAAAGGAGATTATTACATGAATCCATGTTTACCATGTTTGGTAGATGAACTTTGATTCTAAAAAGTGGTGGGAACTAAAGCTTTTCTTACAAAAAAAAGCATCAATTCATTTATCCCGACCAGTAGAATGAATCTATGGCGTCCAATCATTAAAAGAATGGAGATTATTATGTGAATCCACATTTATCCTAATTAAAACATAAACATTCATTCAAAAATTTACAGAAAGACAAGTGTTTCTTATGAAACCAAAGCATCAATACCATTTATCCCAATGAGGAGAATGTGTTTATGGTGCCCATTCATGGAAAGAAAGGAGATAATTACGTGAATCCATGATTATCTCAATTGGCAAATGAACTTTAACTCTAAAAAATGGTGCAAAGTGAGGTTTTTGTTATGAAACCAAGACATCAACTTATTTTCCCTATGAGGAGAATGAAATTATGGTGCCCAATCATCGAAAGAATAGAGATTATTATGTGAATCCATGTTCATCCTAGTTGAGAGATGAACATTAATTCAAAAATTGGTAGAAAGAGAAGTTTTTCTTATGAAACCAAAGCATCAATACCATCTATCCCAACGAGGAGAATGTGTTTATGGTGACCAATAAAAAAAAGAAAGGAGATTATCACGTGAATCCATGATTACCCCAACTGATAAATGAACATTGATTCTAAAAAATCATGGGAAGTGAAGTTTTTCTTGTGAAACCAAGGCATCAATTCGTTTATCTAGTGAGGAGAATGCATTCATGGTGCCCAACCAAGAAAAAATGGAGATTATTATGTGAATCTATGTTTACCATATTTAGTAGACAAATTTTGATTCCAAAAAATGGTGGGAAGTGAAGTTTTTCTTATGAAACCAAAGTATCAATATCATTTATTAGAAGAAAAGGTCATTACCACATGAATCCCTGATTATTCTAATTGATAAATGAGCATTGATTCTAAAAAGTGATAGGAAGTGAAGTTTTTCTTATGAAACCAAAGCATCAATTCGTTTATCCTAACAAGGAGAATGTGCTAGTGGTGCCTAATCATGTAAAGAAAAGAGATTATTACGTGAATCCGTGTTTACAACTTTTGGTAGATGAACTTTAATTCTTAAAAATGGCGGGAACTAAAGCTTTTCTTACAAAATGAAAGCATCAATTCATTTATCCTGACGAGTAGAATGAATCTATGGTGTTTAATCATTAAAAGAATGGAGCTTATTATGTGAATCCACGTTTATCTCAGTTGAAGGATAAACATTAATTCAAAAATTTATAGAAAAAGAAGTTTTTCTTATGAAACCAAAGCATCAATACCATTTATCCCAATGAGGAGAATGTGTTTATGGTGCCCATTCATGAAAGGAAAGGAGATAATTACATGAATCCATGGTTATCCGAATTGACAAATGTACTTTGACTCTAAAAAATGGTGCAAAGTGAAGATTTTGTTATAAAACCAAGGCATCAACTTATTTTCCCAATAAGGAGAATGAAATTATGGTGCCCAATCATTGAAAGAATGGAGATTATTATGTGAATCAATGTTCATCCCAGTTGAAAGATGAATAATAATTCAAAAATTGGTAGAAAGAAAAGTTTTTCCTATGAAACCAAAGCATCAATGCCATCTATCCCAACGAGGAAAACTTGTTTATGGTGCCCGATCAAGAAAAGAAATGAGATTATCACGTGAATCCATGATTATCCCAACCGACAAATGAACATTGATTCTAAAAAATGGTGGGAAGTGAATTTTTTCTTATGAAACCAAGGCATCAATTCGTTTATCCAGTAAGGAGAATGTGTTCATGGTGCCCAATCAAGAAAAGAATGGAGATTATTACTTGAATCTTTGTTTACCATATTTAATAGACAAATTTTGACTCTAAAAAATGGTGGGAAATGAAGTTTTTCTCATGAAACCAAAGCATCAATATAATTTGTGAAAAGAAAAGGACATTACCATATGAATCCATGATTATCCCAATTGACAAACGAACATTGATTCTAAAAAGAGGTGGGAAGTGAAGTTTTTCTTACGAAACCAAACCATCAGTTCGTTTATCCTAACAAGGAGAATGTGCTTGTGGTGCCCAATCATGTGAAGAAAGGAGATTATTACGTGAATCCGTGTTTACCACGTTTGGTAGATGAAATTTGATTCTAAAAAGTGGTGGGAACTGAAGTTTTTCTTACAAAACGAAAGCATCAATTCATTTATCCTAACGAGTAGAATGAGTCTATGGTGTCCAATCACTAAAAGAATGGACATTATTATGTGAATCCATGTCTATCCCAGTTAAAAGATGAACATTAATTTAAAAATTTGCAAAAATAGAAGTTTTTCTTATGAAACCAAAGCATCAATACCATTTATCCCAAAGAGGAAAATGTGTGTATGGTGCCCATTCATGGAAGGAAAGGTGATAATTATATGAATCCATGATTATCCCAATTGAAAAATAAACTTTGACTCTAAAAAATGGTGTAGAGTAAACTTTTTATTATGAAACCAAGGCATCAACTTATTTTCTCAAAGAGGAGAATGAAATTATGGTGCCCAATCATTGAAAGAATAGAGATTATTATGTGAATCCTTGTTCGTCCTAGTTGAAAGACGAACATTAATTCAAAAATTGGTTGAAAGAGAAGTTCTTCTTATGAAACCAAAGCATCAATACCATCTATCCCAATGAGGAGAATGTGTTTATGGTGCCCAATCAAGAAAAGAAAAGAGATTATCACGTGAATCCATGATTATCCCAATCGACAAATGAACATTGATTCTAAAAAATGATGAGAAGTAAAGTTTTTCTTGTGAAACCAAGGTATCAATTCGTTTATCCCGGTAAGGAGAATGCGTGCATGGTGGCCAATCAAGAAAAGAATGAAGATTATTACATGAATCTATGTTTACCACATTTAATAGACAAATTTTGATTCCAAAAAATGGTGGAAAGTGAAGTTTTTCTTATGAAACCAAAGCATCAATATCATTTATGAAAAGAAAAGGACATTACCACGTGAATCCATGATTGTCCCAATTAACAAACGAACAATGATTCTAAAAAGTGGTGGGAAGTGAAGTTTTTCTTACGAAACCAAAGCATCAATTCATTTATCCTAACAAGGACAATGTGCTTGTGGTGCCCAATCATGTAAAGAAAGGAGATTATTACGTGAATCCTTGTTTACCACGTTTGGTAGATGTAATTCGGTTTTAAAATATGGTGGGAACTGAAGCTTTTCTTACAAAATGAAAGCATCAATTCATTTATCCCGATGAGTAGAATGAATCTATGGTGTCCAATCATTAAAAGAATGGAGATTACTATGTGATTCCACGTTTATCCCAGTTGAAAGATGAACATTAATTCAAAAATTTACAGAAAGAGAAGTTTTTCTTATGAAACCAAAACATCAATACCATTTATCCCAACGAAGAAAATGCGTTTATGGTGCCCATTCATGAAAGGAAAAAAGCTAATTACGTGAATCCATGATTATCCCAATTGGCAAATGAACTTTAACTCTAAAAAATGGTGCAAAGCGAAGTTTTTGTGATGAAACCAAACTATCAACTTATTTTCCCAATAAGGAGAATGAAATTATGGTGCCCAATCATTGAAAGAATGGAGATTATTATGTGAATCCATGTTCATCCCAGTTGAAAGATTAACATTAATTCAAAAATTGGTAGAAAAAAAAGTTTTTCTCATGAAACGAAAGCATCAATACCATCTATCGCAATGAGGAGAACGTCTTTATGGTGCCCAATCAAGAAAAAGAAAAGATTATCACGTGAATCCATGATTATCCCAATCAGTAAATGAGCATTGATTCTAAAAAATGGTGGGAAATGAAGTTTTTCTTGTGAAACCAAGGCATCAATTCATTTACCCCTATAAGGAAAATGCGTTCATGGTGCCCAATCAAGAAAAAAATGAAGATTCTTAAGTCAATCTATGTTTACCATATTGAGTAGATAAATTTTGATTCCAAGAAATGGTGGGAAATGATGTTTTTCTTATGAAACCAATGCCTCAATATCATTTATGAAAAAAAAAGACATTACCACGTGAATCCATGATTATCCCAATTGACAAACGAACATTGATTGTAAAAAGTGGTGGGAAGTGACATTTTTCTTACAAAACCAAAGCATCAATTCGTTTATCCTAACAAGGAGAATGTGCTTGTGGTGCCTAATCATGTAAAGAAAGGAGATAATTACGTGTATCCGTGTTTACCATGTTGGGTAGATGAACTTTGATTCTAAAAAGTGACGGGAACTGAAGCTTTTCCTACAAAGCGAAAGCATCAATTCATTTATCCCGATGAGTAGAATGAATCTATGGTGTCCAATCATTAAAAGAATAGAGATTATTACGTTAATCCACGTTTATCCTAGTTGAAAGTTGAACATTAATTCAAAAATTTGTAGAAAGAGAAGTTTTTGTTATGAAACCAAAGCATCAATACCATTTACCCCAATAAGGGGAATGTGTTAATGGTGCCCATTCATAAAAGGAAAGGAGATAATTACGTGAATCCATGATTATCCCAATTGACAAATGAACTTTGACTCTAAAAAATGGTGCAAAGTGAAGTTTTTGTTATGAAACCAAAGCATCAACTAATTTTCCCAATAAGGAGAATGAAATTATGGCGCACAATCATTGAAAGAATGGATATGATTATGTGAATCCATATTTATCCAAGTTGAAAGACGAACTTTAATTCAAAAATTGGTAGAAAGATAAGTTTTTCTTATGAAACCAAAGCATCAGTACCATCTATCCCAATGAGGAGAACATGTTTATGGTGCCCAATCAAGAAAAAAAAAGAGATTATCACGTGAATCCATGATCATCCCAACCGACAAATGAACATTGATTCTAAAAAATGGCTGGAAGTAAAGATTTCCTTGTGAAACAAAGGCATCAATTCATTTATCCTAGTAAAGAGAATGCATTCATGGTGCCTAATAAAGAAAAGAATGAAGATTATTACATGAATCTATGTTTACTACATTTAATAGACAAATTTTGATTCCAAAAAATGGTGGGAAGTGAAGTTTTTATTATGAAACCAAAGCATCAATATCATTTATGAAAAGAAAAGGACATTACCACGTGAATCCATGATTATCCCAATTGACAAACGAACATTGATTCTAAAAAGAGGTGGGAAGTGAAGTTTTTCTTACGAAACCAAACCATCAATTCGTTTATCCTAACAAGGAGAATGTGCTTGTGGTGCCCAATCATGTGAAGAAAGGAGATTATTACGTGAATCCCTGTTTACCACGTTTGGTAGATGAACTTTAATTCTAAAAAGTAGTTGGAACTAAAGCTTTTCTTACAAAACGAAAGCATCAATTCATTTATCCCGAGGAGTAGAATTAATCTATGGTGTCCAATCATTAAAAGAATGGAGATTATTATGTGAATCCACATTTATCCTAGTTGAAAGATGAACATCAATTCAAAAATTTGCTGAAAGAGAAGTTTTTCTTATGAAACCAAAGCATAAATACCATTTATCCCAATAAGGAGAATGTGTTTATGGTGCCTATTCATAAAGGAAAGGAGATAATTACATGAATCCATAATTATCCCAATTGACAAATGAACTTTGACTCTAAAAAATGGTGCAAAATGAAGTTTTTGTTATGAAACCAAGGCATCAACTTATTTTCCTAATGAGGAGAATGAAATTGTGGTGCCCAATCATTGAAAGAATGGAGATTGTTATGCAAATCCATGTTCATCCCAATTGAAAGGTGAACATTAATTCAAAAACTAGTAGAAAGAGAATTTTTTTTTATGAAACCAAAGCATCAATACCATCTATCCCAACGAGGAGAACGTGATTATGGTACCCAATCAAGAAAAGAAAGAAGATTATCACGTGAAACCATGATTATCCCAATAGACAAATGAACATGGATTCTAAAAAATGGTGGGAAGTGAAGTTTTTCTTATGAAACGAAGGCATCAACTCATTTATCCCTGTAAGGAGAATGCATTCATGGTGCCCAATCAAGAAAAGAATGGAGATTATTACGTGAATCTATGTTTACCATAGTTAATAGACAAATTTTGACTCCAAAAAATGGCGGGAAGTGAAGTTTTTCTTATGAAACCAAAGCACCAATATCATTTATGGAAAGAAAAGGACATTACCATGTGAATCCATGATTATCCTAATTGACAAACGAACATTGATTCCAAAAAGTGGTAGGAAGTGAAGCTTTTCTTACAGAACTAAAGCATCAATTGGTTTACCCTAATAAGGAGAATGTGCTTGTGGTGCCCAATCATGTGAGGAAAGGAGATTATTACGTAAATCCATGTGTACCACATTTGGCAGATGAACTTTGATTCTAAAACGTGGTGCAAACTGAAGCTTTTCCTACAAAACGAAAGCATCAATTCATTTATCCCGATGAGTAGAATAAATCTATGGTGTCCAATCATTAAAAGAATGGCGATTATTATGTGAATCCAGGTTTATCCCAGTTGAAAGATGAACATTAATTCAAAATTTTGCAGAAAGAGAAGTTTTTTTTATGAAACCAAAGCATTAATACTATTTATCCCAATGAGGAAAATGTGTTTATGGTGCCCATTCATAAAAGGAAGGGAGATAATTATGTGAATCCATAATTATCCCAACTGACAAATGAACTTTGACTCTAAAAAATGGTGCAAAGTGAAGTTTTTATTATGAAGCCAAAGCATTAACTTA
This sequence comes from Adansonia gregorii, assembly GCA_038382025.1. Classification (NCBI taxonomy): domain Eukaryota; kingdom Viridiplantae; phylum Streptophyta; class Magnoliopsida; order Malvales; family Malvaceae; genus Adansonia; species Adansonia gregorii. Next base: position 7,639 of record JBBYHO010514057.1, on the reverse strand, counting down.
TTTTCCCAATGAGGAGAATGAAATTATCATGCCCAATCATTAAAAGGATGAAGATTATTCTGTGAATCCTTATTCATCCATGTTGAAAGATGAACATTAATTCAAAAATTGATAGAAAGAGAAGTTTTTCTTATGAAATCAAAGCATCAATAGCATCTATCCCAACGAGGGGAACATGTTTATGGTGCCCAATCAAGAAAAGAAAAGAGATTATCACGTGAATCCATGATGACAAATGAACATTGATACTAAAAAATGGTGGGAAGTGAAGTTTCTCTTGTGAATTTAAGGCATTAATTCGTTTATCCCAGGAAAAAAAATGCGTGCATGGTGCCCAATCAAGAAAAGAATGGAGATTATTACGTCAATCTATGTTTACCACATTTAATAGATAAATTTTGATTCAAAAAAAATGGTGGGAGGTGAAGTTTTTCTTACAAAACCAAAGGATCAATATCGTTTATGAAAAGAAAAGGACATTACCATGTGAATCCATGATTATCCCAATTGACAATTGAACATTGATTCTAATAAGTGGTGGGAAGTGAAGTTTTTCTTACGAAACCAAAGTATCAATTCGTTTATCCTAACAAGGAGTATGTGCTTGTGGTGCCCAATCATGTAAGGAAAGGAGATTATTACGTGAATCCGAGTTTACCACGTCTGGTATATGAACTTTGATTCTAAAAAGTGGTGGGAACTGAAGCTTTTTTTACAAAATGAAAGCATCAATTCATTTATCCTGACGAGTAGAATGAATCTATGGTGTCCAATCAGTAAAAGAATGCAGATTATTATGTGAATCCACGTTTATCCCAGTTGAAAGATGAACATTAATTCAAAAATTTACAGAAAGAGAAGTTTTTCTTATGAAACCAAAGCATCAATACCATTTATCCCAACGAAGAGATGCATTTATGGTGCCCATTCATGAAAGGAAAGAAGATAATTACGTGAATCCATGATTATCCCAATTGGCAAATGAACTTTAACTCTAAAAAATGGTGTAAAGTGAAGTTTTTGTGATGAAACCAAACTATCAACCTATTTTCCCAGTGACGAGAATGAAATTATGGTGCCCAATCATTGAAAGAATGGAGATTATTATGTGAATCCATGTTCATCCCAGTTGAAAGATGAACATTAATTCAAAAATTGGTAGAAAAAAAAGTTTTTCTTATGAAACCAAAGCATCAATACCATCTATCGCAATGAGGAGAACGTGTTTATGGTGCCTAATCAAGAAAAAAAAGAGATTATCACGTGAATCCATGATTATCCAAATCTGCAAATGAGCACTGATTCTAAAAAATGGTGGGAAATGAAGTTTTTCTTGTGAAACCAAGGCATCAATTCATTTACCCCTCTGAGGAAAATGTGTTCATGGTGCCCAATCAAGAAAAGAACAGAGATTCTTACGTCAATCTATGTTTACCATATTGAGTAGACAAATTTTGATTCCAAGAAATGGTGGGAAGCGAGGTTTTTCTTATGAAAAGAAAAGAACATTACCACATGAATCCATGATTATCCCAATTGACAAACGAACATTGATTATAAAAAGTGGTGGGAAGTGACATTTTTCTTACAAAACTAAAGCATCAATTCGTTTATCCTAACAAGGATAATGTGCTTGTGGTGCCTAATCATGTAAAGAATGGAGATTATTACGTGTATCCATGTTTACCATGTTAGGCAGATGAACTTTGATTCTAAAAAGTGGCAGGAACTAAAGCTTTTCTTGCGAAACGAAAGCATCAATTCATTTATCTCGATGAGTAGAATGAATCTATGGTGTCCAATCATTAAAAGAATAGAGATTATTATGTGAATCCACATTTATCCTAGTTGAAAGTTGAACATTAATTCAAAAATTTGTAGAAAGAGAAGTTTTTGTTATGAAACCAAAGCATCAATACCATTTACCTCAATAAGGGGAATGTGTTTATGGTGCCCATTCATAAAAGGAAAGGAGAAATTACGTGAATCCATGATTATCCTAATTGACAAATGAACTTTGACTCTAAAAAATGGTGCAAAGTGAAGTTTTTGTTATGAAACCAAAGGATCAACTAATTTTCCCAATGAGGAGAATGAAATTATAGCGCACAATCATTGAAAGAATGGATATTATTATGTGAATCCATATTTATCCCAGTTGAAAGATGAACTTTAATTCAAAAATTGGTAGAAAAATAAGCTTTTCTTATGAAACCAAAGCATCAATACCATCTATTCCAACAAGGAGAACGTGTTTATGGTGCCCAATCAAGAAAAAAAAGAGAGATTATCATGTGAATCCATGATCATCCCAACCGACAAATGAACATTGATTCTAAAAAATGGCTAGAAGTAAAGATTTCATTGCGAAACAAAGGCATCAATTCATTTATCCCAGTAAGGAGAATGCGTTCATAGTGCCTAATAAAGAAAAGAATGGAGATTATTACGTGAATCTATGTTTACTACATTTAATAGACAAATTTTGATTCCAAAAAATGGTGGAAAGTGAAGTTTTTATTATGAAACCAAAGCATCAATATCATTTATGAAAAGAAAAAGACATTACCACCTGAAACCATGATTATCCCAATTGACAAACGAACATTGATTCTAAAAAAAAAGTGGGAAGTGAAGTTTTTCTTACGAAACCAAACCATCAATTCATTTATCCTAACAAGAAGAATGTGCTTGTGGTGCCCAATCATGTGAAGAAAGGAGATTATTACGTGAATCCGTGTTTACCATGTTTGGTAGATAAACTTTTATTCTAAAAAGTGGTTGGAACTGAAGCTTTTCTTACAAAACGAAAGCATCAATTCATTTATCCCGATGAGTAGAATGAATCTATAGTGTCCAATCATTAAAAGAATGGAGATTATTATGTGACTCCATATTTATCCAATTGAAAGATGAACATTAATTCCAAAATTTGCTGAAGGAAAAGTTTTTCTTATGAAACCAAAGCATAAATACCATTTATCCCAATAAGGAGAATGTGTTTATGGTGCCTATGCATGAAAGGAAAGGAGATAATTACATGAATGCATGATTATCCCAATTGACAAATGAACTTTGACTCTAAAAAATGGTGCAAAGGGAAGTTATTGTTATGAAACCAAGGCATCAACTTATTTTCCCAATGAGGAGAATGAAATTGTGGTGCCCAATCATTGAAAGAATGGAGATTATTATGTTAATCCATGTTCATCCTAATTGAAAGATGAACATTAATTCAAAAACTGGTAGAAAGAGAAGTTTTTTTATGAAACCAAAGCATCAATACCATCTATCCTAATGAGGAGAACATGTTTATGATGCCCAATCAAGAAAAGAAAGAAGATTATCACGTGAAATCATGATTATCCCAATGGATAAATGAACATTGATTCTAAAAAATGGTGGGAAGTGAAGTTTTTCTTGTGAAACCAGGGCATCAACTCATTTATCCTAATAAGGAGAATGTGTGCATGGTGCCCAATCAAGAAAAGAATGGAGATTATTAGGTGAATCTATATTTACCACAGTTAATAGACAAATTGTGATTCCAAAAAATGGTGGGAAGTGAAGTTTTTCTTATGAAACCAAAGCATCAACATCATTTATGGAAAGAAAAGTACATTACCATGTGAATCCATGATTATCCCAGTTGACAAAAGAACATTGATTCCAAAAAGTGGTGGGAAGTGAAGTTTTTCTTACGGAACTAAAGCATCAATTCGTTTACCCTAACAAGGAGAATGTGCTTGTGGTCCCCAATCATGTGAGGAAAGGAGATTATTACATGAATTCGTGTTTACCATATTTGGCAGATGAACTTTGATTGTAAAAAGTGGTGCGAACGGAAGCTTTTCTTGCAAAATGAAAGCATCAATTCATTTATCCCGATGAGTAGAATGAATCTATGGTGTCCAATCATTAAAAGAATAGAGATTATTATGTGAATCCAGGTTTATCCCAGTTGAAAGATGAGCATTAATTCAAAAATTTGTAGAAAGACAAGTTTTTTTTATGAAACCAAAGCATCAATACCATTTATCGCAATGAGGAAAATGTGTTTATGGTGCCCATTCATGAAAGGAAGGGAGATAATTACGTGAATCCAAGATTATCCCAATTGACAAATGAACTTTGACTCTAAAAAATGGTGCAAAGTGAAGTTTTTATTATAAAGCCAAAGTATCAACTTATTTTCGCAATGAGGAGAATAAAATTATCGTGCCCAATCATTGAAAGAATGGAGATTAGTAAGTGAATCCTTATTCATCCCTGTTGAAAGACAAACTTTAATTCAAAATTGGTCGAAAGAGAAGTTTTTCTTGTGAAATCAAAGCATCAATAGCATCTATCCCAACGAGGGGAACATGTTTATGATGCCCAATCAAGAAAAGAAAAGAGATTATCACGTGAATCCATGATTATCCCAACCGATAAAAGAACATTGATTCTAAACAATGATGGGAAGTGAAGTTTCTCTTGTGAATCCAAGGCATCAATTCGTTTATCCTAGGAAGGAGAATGCGTTCATGGTACCCAATCAAGAAAAGAATGGAGATTATTATGTCAATCTATGTTTAGCACATTCAATAGACAAATTTTGATTCAAAAAAATGGTGAGAGGTGAAGTTTTTCTTACGAAACCAAAGGATCAATATCATTTATGAAAAGAAAAGGACATTACATATGAATCCATGATTATCCCAATTGACAGTTGAACATTGATTCTAATAAGTGGTGGGAAGTGAAGTTTTTCTTACGAAACTAAATTATCAATTTGTTTATCCTAACAAGGAGTATGTGCTTGTGGTGCCCAATCATGTAAGGAAAGGAGATCATTATGTGAATCCGAGTTTACCACATTTGGTAGATGAACTTTGATTCAAAAAAATGGTGGGAACTGAAGCTTTTCTTACAAAACGAAAGCATCAATTCATTTATCCTGACGAGTAGAATGAATCTATGGTGTCCAATCATTAAAAGAATGGAGATTATTTTGTGAATCCACGTTTATCCCAGTTGAAAGATGAACATTAATTTAAAAATTTATGGAAAGAGAAGTTTTTCTTACGAAACCAAAGCATCAATACCATTTATCCCAACAAAATGAATGTGTTTATGGTGCCCATGCATGAAAGAAAAGGAGATAATTACGTGAATCCATGATTATCCCAATTGGCAAATGAACTTTAACTCTAAAAAATGGTGCAAAGCGAAGTTTTTGTTATGAAACCAAACTATCAACTTATTTTCCCAATGAGGAGGATGAAATTATGGTGCCCAATCATTGAAAGAATGTAGATTATTATGTGAATCCATGTTCATCCCAGTTGAAAGACGAACATTAATTCAAAAATTGGTAGAAAGAGAAGTTTTTCTTATGAAACCAAAGCATCAATACCATCTATCGCAATGAGGAGAATGTGTTTATGGTGCCCAATCAAGAAAAGAAAGGAGATTATCACGTGAATCCATGATTATCCCAACTGGTAAATGAGCATTGATTCTAAAAAATGGTGGCAAGTGAAGTTTTTCTTTTGAAACCAAGGCATCAATTCATTTATCCCTGTAAGGAGAATGCGTTCATGGTGCCCAATGAAGAAAAGAATGGAGATTATTAAGTTAATCTATGTTTACTACATTTAATAGACAAATTTTGATTCCAAAAAATGGTGGAAAGTGAAGTTTTTCTTATGAAACCAAAGCATCAATATCATTTATGAAAAGAAAAGTTCATTACCATGTGAATCCATGATTATCCTAATTAACAAACGAACATTGATTTTAAAAAGTGGTGGGAAGTGACATTTTTCTTACAAAACCAAAGCATCACTTCATTTATCCTAACAAGGAGAATATGCTTGTAGTGCCCAATCATGTAAAGAAAGGAGATTATTACGTGTATCCATTTTTACCATGTTGGGTAGATGAACTTTGATTCTAAAAAGTGGCAGGAACTGAAGCTTTTCTTACAAAACGAAAGCATTAATTCATTTATCCCGACGAGTAGAATGAATCTATGGTATCCAATCATTAAGAGAATAAAGATTATTATGTGAATCCACGTTTATCCTAGTTAAAAGTTGTACATTAATTCAAAAATTTGTAGAAAGAGAAGCTTTTGTTATGAAACCAAAGCATCAATACCATTTACCCCAATGAAGAGAATATGTTTATGGTGCCCATTCATAAAAGAAAAGGAGATAATTACATGAATCCATGATTATCCCAATTAACAAATGAACTTTGTCTCGAAAAAATGGTGCAAAGTGAAGTTTTTGTTATGAAACCAAAGCATTAACTAATTTTCCCAATGAGGAGAATGAAATTATGGTGCCCAATCATTGAAAGAATGGATATTATTATGTGAATCCATGTTTATCCTAGTTGAAAGACGAACATTAATTCAAAAATTGGTAGAAAGAGAAGTTTTTCTTATGAAACCAAAGCATCAATACCATCTATCCCAACGAGGAGAACGTGTTTATGGTGCCCAATTAAGAAATGAAAGGAGATTATCATGTGAATCCATGGTTATCCCAATCGATAAATGAACGTTGATTCTAAAAAATGGTGGGAAGTGAAGTTTTTCTTATGAAACCAAGCATCAATTCATTTATCCCAGCAAGGAGTATGCCTTCATGGTGCCCAATCAAGAAAAGAATGGAGATTATTACGTGAATCTATGTTTAATAGACAAATTTTCATTCCAAAAAAAGGTGGGAAGCAAAGTTTTTCTCATGAAACCAAAGCATCAATATCATTTATGAACAGAAAAGGACATTATCATGTGAATCCATGATTATCCCAATTGACAAATGAACATTGATTCTAAGAAGTGGTGAGAAGTGAAGTTTTTCTTATGAAACCAAAGCATCAATTTATTTATCCTAATAAGGAGAATATGCTTATGGTGCACAATCATGTAAAGAAAAGAGATTATTTCGTGAATCCACGTTTACCACATTTGGTAGATGAACTTTAATTCTAAAAAGTGGTGGGAACTAAAGCTTTTCTTGTAAAATGAAAGCATCAATTCATTTATCCCGATGAGTAGAATGAATCTATGGTGTCCAATCATTAAAAGAATGCAGATTATTATGTGAATTCACGTTTATCCCAGTTGAAAGATGGATATCAATTCAAAAATTTGTATAAAGAGAAGTTTTTCTTATGAAATCAAAACATCAATACCATTGGTGCCTAATCAAGATAAGAATGGAGATTATTACATGAATCTATATTTACCACATTCAATAGACATTTTAATTCCAAAAAATGGTGGGAAGTGAAGTTTTTCTTATGAAACCAAAGCATCAATATCATTTATGAAATGAAAAAGACAATATCACATGAATCCATGATTATCCCAATTGACAAATGATCATTGGTTCTAAAAAGTGGTGGGAAGTGAAGTTTTTCTTATTGAACCAAAGCATTAATTCATTTATTCTAATAAGGAGAATGTGCTTGCTATGCCCAATCATGTAAAGAAAGGGGATTATTACGTGAATCCGTGTTTACCACCTTTGGTAGATGAACTTTGATCCTAAAGAGTGGTCGGGACTAAAGCTTTTCTTACAAAACGAAAGCATCAATTCATTTATCCTAACGAGTAGAATGAATCTATGGTGTCCAATCA
>JBBYHO010514036.1:0-19631 GCA_038382025.1 Adansonia gregorii | reverse complement strand
ATCCTTTGTTAATTTTTCTCTTTTCTTTACCTTATTTAAATTTTCAAATTTTACAAATTCTTTATAGAACCAATTCAGCCCCCTCTTGGTTCAATCTCTCCATTAAAGCTAACAGATATAGAGGCTTATGTATTGATACATCTACATGTTGTATCAATACAAATAGGGACATTTCAAATTTTTGGCATGTTGGAGCATTATGTCGATACATGAGAACTAGGTATCGATACATTCAAGTAAAATTATGAATTTTCTCATATCTTTTGTCCCCTTATACCTTGGACTATGTCATTCGATGCCACATCTTCGCATTTAGCTTTGATATGATCCTTAGGCCTTCTTGACATCCTTAAAATACTTTTTCATCAGATAGCGTCACCCGGCGCTCATCTCCCCCTCTTACATCCATGCTCCAGATTGCTAAAAATTAGCCCGAACAAAAGAAGGTGTCTACAAAAGTTTACATGAAAGAAAAAGATCACCTATTGGAAGTATTAGAATACAAGGGAAATCAAATGATTGTGAAGATAGCTTTTTGGGCTACTTGACAGATTTTGTGAATATAGCGTTAAAAATGAATGGTTAGGGTTCTTTTTTTAAAAACACAGCATAGTTAGGAAAATTTAATATTTGCAAGACCAATTCTTTTTGTAACTTTGCTTTTGAATTTTGTAAATATGACTAGTTATAGCTACAATCAACGGATAAGGTAAAGAATTTTGATAAGTGGTATAATGTTGTTCAGTCATGACTCAAATTCCTTAGATTCTTTTTTCTACAATAATTTTATGTCTGTTGAATCATATCTTATTCACTCATTTATATATTTGTTTATTCATTTTGGTTATTCATACATTTTTTTCATTTATTGACATACTTACAGGGATAATAATAAAGATAAATGTTGGCAAGATATATGTATTCATGCATATTGATTTAAGTTCCTTTTTCATTTTTAGTAACATAATCATGAAATGCAAGACATCATAAACTACGAGCTCGATGAAGTTTCTTGAAACAAGCAAGTCTGTTTACACCCAATAAAATAGTATTTATACTTCTGTCGGGAATACGAGGAAGTACAAGCTTAAAGATAATTCTTTAACATTTAAGATATACAATCAATAGACACTAATATTGGCTCATTTTCATAAGGGGCAGATGTAAATATCGTTCCATAAAAATATGATTGGGTTCCTTGACTTTAACAAGAATGAGAGGTCCTACAAAAGCAAAACCATAACTAAAAAATTGTTATTATTACTAATAGTTTTATATCATAACAACACTTCTGCTGAGGATCCAAGGAAGTGCAAGGTGAAATGCAACCACTTTATGTTGTTCAGTATATGGAAGTTAGTCCCATAATACATATTGATATTGACCAAGGGGTGACAGGTAGCATATGTGAGACGAGAAAATAATTCTATCATAGCTAATAGGACCTTAAGAAGTCGAGAAAACATGGAAATCCATTCAGACAGTGTCCTCGGCCCTAGTTTGTCATTGTTAAGTGACCTCAACATAATCAAATGATCTTTGCCATTCCAACAAAACTTGGAAAACTTTCTACCCAAGGTGGTACAATTCAAACATAGGTTGCAACACTTTTTGTTTAAGGTTTCCATCAACCAATGCATGCTGTTTAATGTGAAAATATTTCAGAGTATCAGCATGGTTGGTAGGAGATTAAAGGCTATTGCAAATTCTAATTTCAATTACTTGAATGATTCTTTTCCAGACATGAGCTCTTGGATTCATCTTTTTTGGTAAAGAATCTATTAAAGAATGAAGTCTCATATAATGGTTGTGCTCATGGCATGATTGAGATGACAAGAAATACCCACCATCTTGTTGAATTTTCAAGCTTGAGAACTCAAAGTTTGATACACATTTTGATGTTCCACTAGCTAATTTACAACTAGGCTCTCAGGGATATCAATTTAGCAAAATTTTGAGGTTAGAGGATTTTTATCAGTGAAGATTGGTCTAAAGGTCATCGACTTTTTGGTAGTATGCCAATTAGAGGCAATTTCTATCTCGACTTCAAAATTTTGTACATTTTTTATGAAATGAATTTTGATTTGTAAATAGTGTGCATATTTCGCTAACCATGAATTTTGTTTATAATGATTTCCAATATTTAGGATAATAAGAATATTTTAGAAAATTTTTCTTTTGTAGGTGATCACCATTAGTTTGAACTTTCCCAAAATGGTCCTTCACTTCTACATATATAATACTCCCAAACATTCAGTTCTAGACCTTTCACCACTACAAACTTTCCACACCCAAATGTTCTTTTTTATGGATTCCTTGAAGGTCAAACAAATAGGTTAGGCTCCTAAAAGATTCAGATATCGATAGTTTGACATGGATTAAAATAATGAGAGTAATTTTGAGACTTCCCTTATTTTGATAATCTTTTGCCATAATTTTTGTGAAACTCTTCCAAATCCTTAATTCAGTAAGAATGAGAGTGAACATAAGCCAAAATCTCTTTTTCCTTTTTAACAAAGCCTTTTTAAAACAATTTTTGATACATAAGATATGAGATCCGAGATCTTTTTTAAGCCAATCTGATTTTCTTTCTTAGAGGCTCAACCAATCATTGGTGGCTATGAAGCTAATTATATTGAAAGGTATATCTTAAGCCTTTATTAAATGCAACATCATGTTATTAAAGTATTCAAAATGATTTGGAAAAAAATAACCTTGTTTCTAACTAAATGCTTGACCAGTTCAAGTGGCTATTTTTGAAATGAAAAGTGGCTTTCTTTCTCTATCTTTTCTTAAATATAAAAAATTATTCCATTTGTAGCCCTATTTGAGTTTGATAGTTTATGTTTTTCTCTAAACCCTAATCAAGGATCACCCTTCACACTGGAGGGCGAGTGAAGCAAAGCTTCAAGATTTGAAGGGGCAAATTCCATTATAAGGTTACGAGAAGAACAAATCAGATGTCTGAAGTAAATTTTGAAGAAAGAAGAAAGTTTGAATTTTAAGTTCAAATATTCCAAATGAAGAATGAAGAAAATTTGAAGTTCTTTTAGAATAAAAAACAATGGAAGTTTTAAAAAAAAATGAGAAATAAAGAAAAATTAAGAAAACAAAAGTCATAGAAAAAAAATTGTTTATCTTGAAAGACATGCCAAAATCAACTCTTTCTGAAAAGAACTAATCCTTGATTCAATTACTCTTAAACACTTTATTTAGGCCTATCTATCCTTTTCTTTATAAGCCCTGAACCATTGCCTACATTACGTACCTAACAAAGTCCATTTTGATCAGACATAGCTATTTGGGCTATCAGGCTATTCCTATGAAGCTTTTTAAAATTGCATCTTTTTGAATGATTTATGAGTCTTTAATAATATGATAGGGCAAGCTTAAAGGCAAAAAAATTGCTCCTAAATCAACAAAGATAGTCACCAATCAAAGAAAACCTACCATCTTAATTCAGAAATAACCTTAAACCTTCAAAAATTTCATGACCTTAACAAAAGATTGAGTCAAATGCCCTGTCATTGATTCTTCTCCAAATAACCTTTTAAAAATTTGTACCTAACCTTGACAATTGATGCTTACCAAGATCAATCCTTTGAGTCTTGGTGTTTACTAAGATTAGTTTAACACCTGTCAGGATATTATATTTGAAGATTAAAAGGATGTTATAACTTGATTGTTTGTCTTTCAAGGAAATATTTAAACGAACATCCATACAAATTTGGTCTTGGTAAACCTTGACTTTGTCATATCAATTTCTTCGAGACAAATTATTGCTAATGACACCCTATTTGTACTTTTAAATTCATTTTCTCAGCTAATTTAGAAAGGTCCCAAATGGTGTTGATCAATCATAAGAAAGTTTAAACATCATGAAAAAGATAGCATTTCATTCTCCTTATTATTAGCAAATCCATGGTTAAAATAGTTTTAAAATTTTCATAGATTTTGATCAAGTAATCTTTTGCCTCAGGTTATTGAAAAAGTGATCTCATTCTTAAAATTCTTAAATTTTGATAAGTCATGATATTTTTCATGATTTCAATAGACATTTGTAAACATGCCTCGAGCACATATTTGTCTAATTGATAAGGTTATATTATTGAGTTGATAAACATTAATATGATATTTGATGACCTTTCAGGAAAAATTGAATAATTCCTAGATCCTTAAATAAAGATTAGAAGAAAGATTTTATAGACATGACAACCAGATAATGATTTAAACCTTTAACTCTAAGTACGGTAAGAAGCCTTCAACTTCAAGTTCAGCCACGAGCTTCTTTTGACAAAAGATGGGGAATATCCATAACATCTTATAAAGACACCTTTAGATTGAGGTTTATACAAAATTGTTTACAACATTTTCAGAAAATGCTTTTTATTGTAAACAAAAGCACGCTTTCAAAAGAAAAAGATATCTCTAAAAATTTATTCAAAAATGCCCTTAATATAGTCAAGTCATCATATGCATTATGCAATGCATTTGCATCCAATAATTTATAAGAAAGGTAAGCGTGATGCAAAAAGAAAGCAACAATCACGCTTATTGCCTAAAAATTGAAAGGTAAATCCTTCATCCTTTCAAATCTAACATCAAATGCTATCCCAAACCCTTTTCATTTGTTAACTTGTTGATTTTGTTTTAATCAACCCCATTTATCCTTGTTGACTTGTCGGCTTTGTCCCAATCAACCTTTTTATCCCTATTGACTTATCAGCTTTGTCCCAGTCAGCCTTTTCTCCTTGTCGACTTGTTGGCTTTGTCCTAGTCAATCTTTTTATCCCTGTTGACTTGTTAGCTTTGTTCCAATTAACCCTTTTATCCTGTTGACTTGTCAATTTGTCCTAGTCAACTTTTTACCCTTGTTGACTAGTTGGCTTTATCCCTATCAACCTTTTCTCTCTGCTGACTTATCAGCTTTGTCCTAGTCAACCCTTTTATCCCTGTTGACTTGTTGACTTTGTCCCAGTTAACTTTTTTCTCCCTGTTGACTTGCAGACTTTGTCCTAGTTAACCCTTTTATCCCTATTGACTTGTCTGATTTGTCCTAGTCAACCTTTTCTCCCTATTGAATTGTCGACTTTGTCTCGGTCAACCTTTTATACTATTGACTTGTCAGCTTTGTCCCAATCAACCTTTTTTTTCCCTATTGACTTATCGGCTTTATCCTAGTCAACCCTTTTACTCATTGACTTGTTAGTTTTATCCCGATCAACTTTTTATTTTTGTTAACTTTATCGATTTTATCTCTGTTAATATTTTATCTTTGTTGACTTGTTGGTTTTGTCCCGATCAACCCTTTATTGACTTTGTCAATTTTATCACGGTCAACCCTTTACCTATGTTGACTTGTTGATTTCATTCGGGTCATCCCTCTCATTTATTAACTATAGGTTTCATCCTAATCAACCCTGACCTTTGTTGACTTATAGGTTTCATCCTAGTCAACCCTTACCTTTGTTAACTTATCGGTTTTATCTTAATCAACATCTTTTATATGTTGGCTTATAAGTTTCATCTCAGTCAACCTATACCTTTGTTAAGTTGTTAGTTTTATCCCAGTCATCTTTTTTTATATATTGACTTATAGATTTCATCCCAGTCAACTCTTTTCATTTATTACTTATAGGTTTCATCCAACCAACATTTACCTTTGGTGACTTATCGGTTTTACCCCAGTAACCCTTTTCATTTGTTAACTTATAGGTTTTATCCCAGTAAACTCTTTTCATTTGTTGACTTGTTGGTTTTATCCTGATTAACCTTTTATTTTTATTAACTCATAGATTTTGTCTCAGTCAATCTTATCTTTGTTGACCTTTAGGTTTTACCTCGGTCAACCTCTTACGTCTATTGACTAGTAGGATTTTATCCCAATCAGCTTCTTTTGTTTGTTGACCAGCATGGTTTTGTCTCACTAAGCTACTTGTGACTTAGGTCTTGCCCTAGTCATAGTTTAATTTAAAATTTTTCCTTAAGGCTAGTTTGCTTTCATTTTCATTTTTAGTTTAGTTTATTTTTTAAAACTTAATGAGCCAAATAAAATTATGTCTATTTGGTCCTTGCCTTGTTCCTCATTCTCAGCAACGGTCAAAGAGGGATAGTTATAGACACCAAATTTTGTTCGGGTCTCTTTTTCAATAATCTTAAATATCTGAGATCGGGAACTTAATGGCTATCCTCATTAAGAATGATCTTTTTCAGATAAGCAAGACATTTTCAAGATCTTTTTATTCATAATTTAAATAACCGTAAGTTCATAAGATAAAAAAGTCATATTTTGACCTCTCATTTTGGATATAGAGAATGAATATTTAAGAAAAAATTATTTTTAATATTTTTTTGCCAAAATTTTGAAAATCTATTTTTGCGGAAGCTAGCATAGTCAAATTTTTCATTCTTAGGAATTTTTAGAGAATTTTTCATTAAATTTAAGAAATTAACTTTTGTATATTTTTACCGATAACTATGTGGTATTTATGCTGATATGCACTCCGAAAAATTAGAAATATTCAATGAAAACATTCATGGTGGCATTTTATATCACAAGGTGTCAAGTTGCTCATTTTTGTCATTAATTTTGAATTTCTTTCACATTATCACTAGTATTGTACTCAAGAAATTTTTTTGATAAAATTATTTCAAATTTTAAATTTTGGATTTTCTTCTTTATCTTTTTATTAATTAATATTTTGAATAATATATTTTATTTAATCCATTTATATACTTTTTAATGTATTTTTTGGAAATTTTTTTTGTCCTAAAATATGAACTTTTTCTTATTTGTAAAATTTTTGGTGTAATTTTCTTGAGTTTTGAATTTTAAAACTCTATGAATATTCACATTCAACTACCATTAAATCAGTTTTCAAAATTTATTTATTTGTTATGAATTTTAGAATTTTTTGGTTTTCAAAATACGAAGTTTTCTACTCCATGAATTTTTTTGAAAGATTTTTCTCAGTTTATCTGTTTTTAAATTTCTCAAATATTATTTGTTTAATTTATATTAAATTGTTTTAGGAAAATTCCTTTTATTTTATCAGTTTTTATTATTCTTTTAAAATTTTTCTGTTTCCAAAAAACGAAGTTCTCTACTTCGTAAATTTTTTGAAAAATTTTTCTTAGTTTATAATTTTTAAAATTATTTAAACATTTTTAATCTATATTAAATCATTTTGAAAAATTCAATTTTTTATGAGTTTTAGAATTTTTTTCTGTTATCAAGATACGAGTTTTATACTCCGTAAATTTTTTCAATGAGATTTTTTCAAGTTTTTAATTTTTAAATTTCATTTAATATTATTATTTAATTCATATTAAATCAATTTTAAAAATTTTAATTTATTTTATGAGTTTCAAAATTTTTTTGTTACCGAAATACAAGTTTTATACTGTAAATTTTTTCGGTGAGATTTTTCTTTTTTGAGTTTCTAAGTTTTAAATTTCTTTAAATGTTATTATTTAATTCATATTAAAATAGTTTTGAAAATTTTAATTTATTTTATAAGTTTTAGAATTTTCTCTATTACTAAGATACAAAGTTTTCTACTTATAATTTTTTTTATAAGATTTTTTTGGCTTTATAATTTTTAAAATTCTGTAAATATTATTGGTTAAATCATATTAAATTAGTTTTGAAAATTTTAATTTATTTATGAGTTTTGAATTTTTTACATAAAACAATTTTCCCCGGTAAAGGTTTTTTCTCAAAAAATTTTATGAGTTTGTCACTTTTAATATTTTTTGTAAATTAAAAAAATTGTTTTATTATTAGATTAAATTAAATTAATTATATGAAATTTATTTTAAAGACATAATTTTTAATTTTTACAATTGAGTCTTTCTAAATAATTTTTACGATATAATTTTATAGATATTATAAATATCTCACAAAATCTTTAGAAATAGATGATGTCATAGATGACACAAGCTACTAAATGACAAAGGAAATTAATTTACATAAAATAAAATTAATATAAAACAAAAAAAAAAAGAAAAGAAAAGAAAAAAAGGAAGAATGTGGTAGAATGGGGGGAGGCCAACGACAAGGGGTTTTTCTTCGTCATTTGGCCTATCATGTCTCTAAAAAAGAAAAGAGAAAAAGCTTTCATGGAAGGTTAATGGCTTCCATAAGCCAAAAACCTTAAAATCAACTAAATTACTTAAATTTTTTTTATGTTTCCCAAGCTTTCAATGTAGGTTTTTTACCAAATTTCTTATTTTTTTGTTAATTTTACTCTCGATTGTTCTTTTTTGGGAGTCAATCATGTTAAGGCTCATGGATTTTCATCCATGTTGAAAAGCTAAGCATGATAACATAAATCTTTTGTATTTGTTGTAATTTTTTATTTTTATTTTTTATTTGTTAATTTTTTACATAGAATATTATTCTTGTTGTTATTATTTTGGTTTTGTTGTCTCTATGTTGATGTTTAAATTACCTTTTTATGTTATTTTGATGATTAACATGTTGATCAGTATCTTAGTATATTTATTTTATGATTTTACTTTTATTTAAGTTTAATAATACTTACTTATGCTTGTTTTCATCATTTTTTTTATCAAAGTATGCGTATATTTTATGATTTCCACTTTGGCCAAATCTGATTGGAATCTTTGATGATAATTTTGTGCTTATTTTTTTGATAATTTTATGTTTTTTTATTTTTAGGCCATTTTGCAATACTAATAAACATAAGGACTATATTGTAAAATATTGAATTATTTTTAAGAACCATTCTTGCTTGGCCGAGAGCTTCATGGCTATATGGAAATTGATGTTATGTGTTTACAAACACGATTTAGGCATTTTTAACACTTTAGGGGGTCGTTTTGTAATTTTAGAAATTTTAGGGACTAAATTGCAAAATAGGCAAAAATCGTGTTTTATGACCAAAAATGCTTAGCCAAAACTTTATGTATATTTTTTTCCATGATTTTTGGGCTAATTCTTGGCTGATTTGATGATTTGTTGTGATGTTTTGTGATATTTTATTATATAAAGGCCAAAATATAATTTGACAAAGTTTAAGAGTTATGTTGTAAATTTTAAAAATATTTTTTTTTAAGGCCAAAGTGTGTGTTCGAATCTTTTTTGGTATTTTTCTGACTTTTCATATATGTTTACATGTGATTTTTGTGATTTTTTGGGTTATTTTATTACGAAAAGGCTAAAATGAAAATTTAGAGAAGTGTAGGGACATAATAGCAAATTTTCATATTTAAGGGGGCAAAACAGACATTTTACCAGTTTTAGAGCTTCGGTAGGGATATAGAAATTTTTAAAACTTTTCGTATTTGTTCGGTATTCTGAAGGATATGAAATGTAATTTTCAAAAATTTAGGGGCTTGATCGTAAATTTTCTATTTCAAGTCAAACTTAAACTTTTAGCTTTTCCATTTAGACTAAATTTATCTACTTTTCATCATTTTAGTGTCCATTAGAGTATCAGGATACTTACACGTCGAAGGTACACCTTAGGCGTATTTTGATAATTTCGCTAGAATCGAGTTTTAGGTAGTCATCGGGATGCTTTTATGCCAAAGATGTGCATTTAGGATAAGTTCAACCTTCCACAATCATCTTCATGTTTTTTAGGATTACAAGGATACCTTCACGTCGAAGGTACATCTTAGGGCTATTTTTGTAATTTTGATAAAAGCAAGTCTTAGGTAGTCATCGGGGTGCTTTTATGCCAAATATGTGCATTTAGGATAGGTTCAACCTTCCACAATCATTTTCATGTTTTTTAGGATTATCGGGATACATTTACGTTGAAAGTATACCGTAGGGGCATTTTGGTAATCTCACTAGAACTAAGCCTTAGGTAGTCATTATGGTGCTTTTATGCTAAAGATGTGCATTTAGGATAGGTTCAACCTTTCATAATCATTTTCATGTCATTTAAGGTTATCAGGATACTTTTCTGTCGAAGGTATACCTTAAAGGTATTTTGGTAATTTTGCTTTAGAACCAAGTCTTATGTGATTACTAAGACACTTTCATATCAAAAGTGCACATTAAGGATGGGTTCATCATATGAGGTCATTTTTAGGTCATAGAATTCATACTTTTAATAATAGAATTATTTTTATAAATAAGGCAATGTCTCCTAATTAAATTAATACGTATGATTTCTACCAATATATGTGAAGAATTTTATGGATTATTTTAATAGTGAGATATCCTTTCTAAACAGGAAGTTGGGATTTTTTTATTTGAGAAAAAATAAAACCTTTCTATTCTGCATGGTTCTCCAATGGGATATGGTAGAGAATTCATGCACACTTAGTTTCCTGGAAGGGTACGAATAATTTTGTGATTTCCCAAAGCATTAAAACCGACTCACTCAGAATAACAAATTTCTATAATGAAATATTATGGGAATTATAATTAAATATCAAATATTGGAACTAAATAAAAATCAAAATTTAATTTAAGATGCGATTAATGAGGTACCAATTACTGAGCATCACAAGAAGGTCGATCCTTACTTATGATTGTGCCTGACTCTCAGACGCTTTTATGTGATTTATGGTATGAGTGTAGACCTCGGAGTTTATTTTTATGGGTTTCGTAATCCTTAAAATATAAACTTTGGTAGGTCTCCAATCTCACCTAGCCAAAACAGATTGGTGGGGACTCAAAAAAAATGGTCATTTCATAACGACTATTCAGAAAAGTCGGGTGAGCAATTCATCTCGACAACTTAGTCCCTAGGTACAAAAAATAAATAATAATAATCATGATATAGGCCCCTAGAAATAAAAGGAAATAATTATATATAAATATTTATTTAGAAACAAGGCATACATTTGCCATTTTAGGTCGGATTGGTCAAAATTCGTATCCGGGCCATGTTGCGACAACCAAAAAGAAGAAAAATGCATGAAATAAATAAATCTTTAAAGATCTTTGAATTTTTTTTCAAGCATTTTTTGCCAGTTTTCCTTTTTTTTTTTTTTTTTGCTTCAAAAAACTAGAAACTTATGAAAAATCATCCTTTTCTATTTAAGGAGAATGATTTGGCCAAGGAGGATAAAAATCCTCCATGGTCGAAATTTTCATGCTTTTTCCCATCATGTTTATTTTTTTTAATTTTGTTTATTTATTAATTGGCTAACTTGTTAGGTTCAAACTAATTATTAGTGTGTCATAAGCCCATACCCTTCTCATCTTTTCTTACAAGCCACCATCCTATTGTCATCATTATGCTAACTGAGGTAACATAAGGATGATATGTCATTCTTGGCATATTTGATGGAATTAGTTAGGAAGAAACTAAATTACTTAGAAAAGAATTTAATTCTAAACAAATTGAATTTCATGTAACTAAATTAGCAAAATATAAAATTAATTATGTAAAATGAAAAGTGCATTATAAATTTACAATTAAACATAGTATTGCAAGTAAAGAAACAAATACCAATCATGGTGTATAGAAAGCCTAATTAAAAATTTCATAAAAAATGAAAACAATTTAAAATAAATGTACTCAACAAAATTTCGCATAATAAATCCAATTAAAAATTTAATCATATGGTAATTTTGATCAAAATTCTGTAAAAAATTGAATCAAAATAATTGATATAAAAAATTAAAAAAAAAAGATTAAGAAAGAAAGAAAAAAGAAAAAGAAGTTAGTGGACTTTGTTGGAAAATAAATGGGCTTGGTAGGCTTTTAGAGAATTAAATGAGCTTGGTGGAAAATCAAGAAAATGGGCTTGGTAAAGTCATTGGGCTTGTTGAGAAATGATTGAACTTTTTAGGCTTATTTACAAAATTTTAAGTTTTCAAGCCCATTAAAGAGATTTTGCCTAAAATAAAATTAATAAAATTAGCAAAAAAAAATTTATAAAGATTTCAAGTATTGAATTATGCAAGAAAATTTTTGAGAAGGCTTATTTGCAAGAAAAAAATGACTAAAATCCAAAACTCATAAAATGTTATGAAAAAACCTTTGTAGAAGAAATTTATTATTTGAAAAAAAATTTAAAACTCAAAAAGTAAATTGAATTTTTAAAAACTGATTTAATTTAAAAAATATTTAATGGATTCTAAAAATATTAAATTCAAAAAAATTTTCTCGAATAAAGTAGAAAACTCTGTATCTTGAGAATAAGAAAAATAATAATAAAATGCAAAATTCATAAAATAAAATAATTTTTTGAAAAACTGATTTAATAGTGGTTAAATGAAAATATTTAAAGAATTTTGAAGTTTAAAACTCAAAAAAATTCTATCAAAAATTTTGCATATAAAGGAAAACTCATATTTTAAAACAAAAAAAATTAAAGAATACATTGAAAATTATGTAAAATGGATTAAATACAATATATTATCTAAAACATTAATTATCAAAAATAAAGAAAAATGTGAAATTCTAACATATAAAATAAATTTGACTAGAATAATTTCACGAGTATAATACTAACGATAATGTAAAAATTCAAAATTAATTAACAAAATTGACAATTTGACACCTTATGGTAAAAAAACGATACTTATTTTTTTTGAATATTTTTTATTTTTTGGGGTTAGTATTGGCATAAATACCACATAGGTACTGAAAAAAATATACGATAGTCAATTTCATGAATTTTACAAAAAAAAAACTAAAAAATTTCCTAAAATTAGGAAATTTGGCCATCATGTCATCCAAAAATGTACATTTTCAAAATCTGAGAAGAAACTATTGAAAAATAACTTTTCTCTTAGATATTCGTCTTATATTTTTGAATTAAAGGTTAAAATATGACTTTTTCCATCACATGAACTTGCGGCCATTTAAATGTGACTAAAGGTCTTGAAAATGTCTAGTTCATCTAAAAGAAGATTGTTCCCAATGAGGGCGGCCGTTAAATTCTTAATTCCGAATATTCATGATTATTGGTGAAGGGACCTAGACAAAATTAAATGTCTACACCATGTAATCTTTTTTAAACCCTCGAGATCTCCCTTGAAGGGATTTCTATCTTTGACAACTTGATTCTCTTACAATCCCTGAGGTACATGTCCATCTCTAATTGACTTTTCTCTTTTCCTAATTAAGTGATTTTCATAGTAGAAGCTAAATTGTCTTACTTAAATTCTCGTTGAAGGAGATCAGTCTCGAATGGAAACTCACCTACTGAGATTTAAGCTAACCTCTTATTAGATAATGGTAAAGTACCGTTGATATGATGGATCCTCTATTCTTCATATCCTGTAGTCGTGTGATTTCCTTTCTAGTGCTTTATCGTGTATTAGACTTATCTTTAAGCATAGAAACCCAATTAGACCTTTTTTTTCCATTCGGTCTCGCCAGACTCAAAGTCCTGTCTCTTAAAATTTTGTATGAAAGGAATGAACTACTAACATTAGAATTGTCAGAGAACCAAGAAAGGTACTTAATTGGTATTTCCCTATAACTTCATGAGTTGCACATCTATACATGACCGATTGTGATTATCCAAGAGGTTTTCCATGCAACCTCTTTCTTTTTTAGGTTCTAGAGTTTTTTAACTCACTACTCTTTGGACATGTTTTGAGACCATTCCTTTTCTAGGACCATAGTAAAAGGATTGAAATTAGGCAAAAAGTTTTATGGCACCCTATTTTACTCAACCAAAAGATGGCTAAAGAGCTAACTCTAGAGGAGCAAAACATATCAATAAATCAACTTTCTTCCTTCTTCTTATAAAAACTGAGGGCTCAAATAATCTCGGTGATGATGGCAGGTGTGAGATTGATGTTGCAATAGAGTTTAAAGAAAAAATCTTATATCCTTGACTCCACATATTCCAAAGTCGTTGGCAATACTACTAGCTTGTATTTCGCTAAGCAAAGACATGTTGAACTTTCTTCAGATTAGTGAGATTCTCTATTGCTTGTTTTAAGGTGATATAGGAAACACACTCGCTAGTCCCTTTTACCTAGATATGATTAATGACGTATGACTTTGGAACTCCTAGTATTTATGCAAATCTTTTCTTGGCTGCCTGAGGTTATAGTGCCTTAAGATAAATCCTATCAATTTTAGCCCCCTTTTTATTAAGCAAAGTAATACACTAATCGACAGTGGGGACTAAATTCTCCTGATGAAAGGTGAAACATTGGTATGCCAAATTCCAAAACTGTGATTCTGTTTACAACAAGTTAAAATTCAATTAAACTTAAAGTAATAGAGCTATGTCCTTGTATCTTTTTGTGAATGACTGCTTCTCACCACTGTCCCAACTAGATCATATGTTTGTTATATTACACCAATCATTCTGACGATATGGTATCTTAACACTCTCATGCAATTTGGAAACATAGTTGAGCTTAAGGATATTATCACCTTTTGTTGTTGACCTTCAAACCATGCCTTGACTTCCTCAAAGGATTAGAAAATAGGAATAGGTTATTGCTCCATAACAAACACCCCTTATTGAACGTTGAACTTTTAGCCAATTATCCTATGATAATGATTACGATGACATGATTCATGCAATAATAGAAAATAGTCAAAAGGAAAATAGGTTAATGACAATGAAAGGATAATATAGCAAGAATATGGAACAAAAGAATAAAAATGAAATTAAAACATAAAAATTACTATAATGAAAGGCAATGCTATGCCTAGGCACGAACATGATGATTATGACAAACTACGAACAGCGTAACAACGTTTCTAAGTTAAAACCACCTTTATCAAACTGATATGATACCTCAAAGGATGGTTAATGACCTAAACAGCAGCACATGTATGCCATCATCTTGCATTGGACATATGTTAATGTAAGAAAAATTGATCAGATGTGTAGCAAAAGTTTTAAAATTTTTAAATCCAATCATACTAAATCTTGTTGCTAAAGACAATAAAACCATCTTAATCAGTTACCTAAATTACAGATCTGAAGATGCCATCTAAAAATTCCTAGATCTGTGTGAAAGCTTCAACCAACTAGACTTATCCACTTCCAATTCCTAAACAGTAGAGTGTACGGGCACTCTTTGTTTTGATCAACTTTGGATTTGTACAACTTGATTCTCCGTAATGACTACCTTATGCCACTAGGTTTAGAGTCATGGCCAAAGTCTAAAAAAAAAAAACCCTAGGCATAAGACTCTTATTTCTATCAAGTAACAAGGTAGCTCTAATTTTATTTTTTAATTAACATAATAATTTATTAATTCCATAAAACCCATATATGGTGCCAACCCTAGTATGCGTGCCCACTATAATTTGGCCTAAACCCTGATATCCATAGATAATATTTTGGTCCAAATTTATTTTGTGGAATTTAGCTCATTTAGTCTAAATAGACTAAACTGTTAATTTTATTTAGTCCAATAATTTTTCATAACTCCAATTCTATTTTGAAATAAAATTATGACAATTTTCTTTGAATGGAATAATTATTTACTAATTATTAAAATAAAATTAACTATAATGAAATAATTAATTTAATCATAAATTAAAATAAATAAATAAATAAATAATTTCTTAAATTTGTTTAGAATATTATCCATATTTAATTTATAGATAAATATTTAAACAAGTCTTAAATAGATATTAAATAAATTATATCAATAATTAACTTTCTATATCTCTTTAATTTAAATTAATTCTTATATTTACCAAAAAATAAATATAATTAATTTAAATTACTAATCCTTGTTTAAATAAATATTTAATCAAAGTAAATATTATTCTAAATAAATAACAACAAAAAATCATTTTCATTTATTCACTGAAGAAATTGCCCACACTCTTGAAGTGAATGAATCTGACGTACCACTTCACCATATTAAGAATCTTCGGCCACCAAATATTTCGATCAATAACCAACCGTTAAGGAATTATATTGAGCTAGTGGAGCGACCAAATTGACATACATAACTAGGCTTCAATAATCTATGTATTAATTATTCTCTCTCGAATAATTAATTACATAATTCTTAATCTTAGAGTCACCACTAAAAACCTAATACTGCACTCCTAATTATATACTGTAGTACATAAGTTTTATAAATAGCCTTTTATTCTTATGACCTTGTCATTTGTATAATACCCTCATATGATATTCCTGGTTAACTTAGGGTTAAAAGTCCGTTTTACCTACTTGATCAAGTTCCATTATACTCTCCATGTGCAAAATGAGTATTTACCGATCAACTTAGGGTTAAAAGTTCATTTTACCTACTTAATCAGCTTATCTTAAAGTTCCATTATACTCTCCATGTGAAAAATGATTATTTACCACATGTGAACAATTTATCATTTGACATACAAATGATCGAGGCCTAGTCGATTTTCATTATACCATATAATGCCTTTTAAGAGGATATCCTTAACTCTTTATGGGAGCTATGATTCTATATCTATAAATAAAGCTCTCATCAAATATAAGTCATATGCCAGATGAACTGGGCTAATAGCTTACAACTTCGAGATGCTTTAGCCTTTAGAACATCAAAGCATACAAGTTATACACATGGAGTCAATTACTCACTCAAAATTAAGGTAATTACACAATGAACATAAAAAAATGAATTAATCCATGTAAACAGACTTCTTAATAGAGTATTTGCACTTTGGCCCAGTCTAATATATCACCATCTCTAGGTGATATATCTATGTCTCTACTTAAAAGTCAAACCACTCTAGATAACTAAGCCTAACCATCTCTGCAATTGGATTTAGATGACATAATAGTCTTAACATGAGTTAATTGCTCATATTAACCCCATAGACTATGGACTATCAATTTAGACTGGTTACCTTAAAATGTTATCTTCCCGTATATAAAGTCCATTATTTACAACATTTTAACGGTATAAATGCAAGTAGTTAATGAGCTATATTTGCTTACATTTACTTTAACATGTAAATCTAAACGAAGACAAAATAGCAATGATATAATGATAACTTGAATATATATAAATAATCAGTTTAAATTAATGAAATACATCAAAATTTTTTTCTTCCTTAGGGCATTCCTAACAGTTAAGCCATCCATTGGACAGCATAACAGCTTATTTGGGTGACATTTTGCCTTTGTTGAGATAGTACAATGCCTCTTAAAGACAAAACTAAATGACTAGGTGGTAATGTGTGTTTATCATCACCTAAAGATGGATATGCATTAAGTCGTTATTCAGACATTATAAAGGCTTATTTGGGTTAATATGACTCAATTAAAGGCAACATAAAGCCTCATAAATGATGACTTTCGTTTATCATCACTCACCTAATGCTAAAGGTTAGTCATGGATTGGATAACAACATGTCTTGATAGTGACATGACATAAGTAGGCAATAATGTTCATTCATTACTGCTTATGTTACTTTAATATACGAGAGTAAAGGTTAAAAATGTTTCCCCAAATGTCCTTATTCTTTAGGTTATTCTAATAGCATTTCAGTATCGTTCAACGTAGTTTAGCTCGTAAGGCTTATAATATGGGTTTAGTTTGACACCTAGATGGCATCTAAATTGCTCTTTCGTTCAGTAAGGACAATCGCGACAACCCAATCCTAGGCCTATCGTAGCTTTGGCAAAACAAGTTCAATATGGTGGATGTATTTTCCTATGTAAATGTGGAGCGAAGGCTCAGAGAGACATAAGTACTTTACACCCTAGAAGGTATTGTTATACCTGTGCAGAGGGGTACTCACGAAGGCTGATACCTCACTTCCTCTTAATAATTGGGACCCTAACCACACCATGCAGTTTAATGGAAACCTAATGCAAATGCAAGTGCACAGTGTGTGTCGCAAAAATTAAATCTTTTGTTTACTCTCATATTACCATATTTATCAAATCAAAATTTATTTGGGAATAAGGCAATCTTTGACGATCATATGACAAAAGTCACGGCAACAAAAGATTAATGGACAAAAAAAGAAAGGGGATTATAGTTAAATAATGACTAAAAACTGAGGGATCCCAGAGCAAAGTAAGATATGGCTACTTAAAGGCCTACCTCTCTAATTAGTCCTTAATAGAGTCACCAAGCTATCGGCACATGCTTTATGAGAGGGCTTTTCATCAAGAAAAGGAAGTGTGCGACTTAAAAAATATTTGATCTCAATGGGGAAGTGTCTTTTGACCAAGACTCTTCTGTCTTGTGACATTAAGGGTACAAAAAAGTACATATTCTTAACTCTTGATTATAAAGAGGGACCATTGGACAAATCACTCATCTAACTAGTCTCGGCTGGCCACCACAAAATGGCCAATAATTAGAATTACCACTAATCATTTAGGCTAGGCATGATCGAATGCCTATTGAAATTGAAGCTTCAAGTTACAGAACTTAAAGCATCGATTCCATGTTTTATATGGTCCAAAGATTCACTATTTCGGCTTAGGACTTGGTTACATGTAAAGAAGTATGAACCTCCCTATGACGCCCAAAATCAATACCTTTTGAGCATGTCTTAACTTGGTTTTGGTTTTCTTAGTTTTTACTTATCTTTATTTCAATATAATCCCCTTTTTATGCATGAATTTGTTTGAAATGATAAATTTGAGCTTTAAAGAAAGGTTTTAACCCTATATGCATCTTGCAAAAGTGGGAAACATAAAGATTTTCAATAAAAATGATTTCCAAATTTAGCTTTGCCATTTGGATATTTTAGGTCAAGCATTGTAGGTAGACCAACATAAAACATTATCGTTGTGATTTTTGGAAAATGACTTTGAAAAATGAATGCAAGTTAATCACCACGAAAAAATGTTTTAGTGAGACAAAAATATGAGACAATATTGAATAAAATAAATCACACAAAACAATGAAAAGAAAAGTGGAGGACAATCGAAATGAATCTCAAAATTATCATTGATTATCTTGAAATAATAGCGGTGATAACTTTAAGACATGCTTGGATTCAATGGTTGCATAAGGCATGAAAACCAAATTTAAATTTTGAAAAAGCTCAAAGAAAGTCTGAGAAAGAGAAAGTTTGATTTCTTGACTATTTTTGGAAAAGACGAGATTGAAAATTTTAAATTAACAAAAATATACTATTTCTTAACAAAAGTGATATCTTCTGCATTTCTTGAGAAAATTCAATAATTTTTAGGTTAAAAAGGTAGGAATTGATAAAATCAAAATTAATAAAATTTTAAAAATGCTTATGCCTTGATCCAAGCCCGAGGGTGAGGTTGACATATACTTGTTGACTTGATGGGATTAATTAGGACAACATGGAGGCAGCTGAATGCCTCAGTGTCGGGATGTATAGAAATTGATGGATTTTGATAAGTGCTGAAACGGAGGACAACATCACATTATCCCCATTTCTAATTTTATTCCAGATTATTCTAAATGTTTTAAGGGTTTGATGAGGCACTATTGGAAAGATGACTCGATAAGGTTTAATGTAAAAATATTTCTAAAATGCCAAAAAATCATCTTTTGGTGGAAATAATTTTTGAAGTTAGATCTAGTGCGGCACGAATAGCACTGCCGCGACGTACCCCAGGGTGGATCCTCACAGATCTAAGAGTGCGTATGACTTAAAATATTATCCTGACTCGAAAATGTCTTTTTGACTAAGACCATTCTTTGGAGTTACGATAAGAACGAGAAAATACAGATTCTCGACTTATGACACAGTGAGGGAGACCATAAGACGAATCACTCA
>JBBYHO010514025.1:0-19633 GCA_038382025.1 Adansonia gregorii | reverse complement strand
AAGCTTTTCTTGCAAAACCAAATCATCAATATCATGTACCCCAATGTGCAAAACATAATTGTAGTGCCCAATAACAAAAATAGTGGAGTGTATTATAAGAATCCAAGTTTGTCTCATTTTGCACATTAACTTTGATTATAATGAAAATGGTTGAAAGAAAAGCTTTTCTTGCTAAGGCATCAATTTTGTGTATTTCAATGTCAAAAACATGATTATAGTACCTAAACACAAATGGAATAGAGATAATTGCAAGAATCCAAGTTTGTCTCTTTTTATGCATGAAATTTGACTACACAGAAATTAGTGAAAAAAAAGCTTTTGTTGCCAAACCAAAGCATCAATATCATGTATCTAAATGGGGGCAACATGGTCCTTACGCCTAATCACAAACAAAATGGGGATTATTACGAGAATCCAAGTACGTCTCTTTTCATGCAAGAACTTTGATTATAAGGAAAATGGTGGGAAAAAATGCTTTTCTTGCAAAACCAAAGTATCAGTATCGTGTATCCTCATGTCGAGAATATGATTGTATTCCCAATCACAAAAGGAATGGTGATTGTTGTGGGAATCCAAGTTTCTCTCATTTCAAGCATGAACTTTGATTATAAAGAAAGTGGTGAAAAGAAAAGCTTATGTTGCCAAACCAAAGCATCAATATCATGTATCCCAACAAGGAAAACATGATTGTCGTGCCTAATCACAAAATGAATGAAGATTAATATAAGAATCCAAGTTTGTCTCATTCCATAGATGAACATCAATTATAAGGAAAATTGTGGAAATAAAAGCTTTCGTTGTAAAAGCAAATGATTAATAACGTGTATCCCAATGCCTAAAACATGATTGTAGCGCCCAACCATGAAAGGATAAGGGATTATTACGAGAATCCAAGTTTGTCTTATTTCACACGTGAACTTTGATTGCGAGAAAATAGGGGGAAAAAAAGCTTTTCAAGCCAAACCAACGTATCCATTTCATATATCTGAATGGGGAGGACATGGTCATTGTGCCTAACCACAAACAAAATAGGGATTATTACGAGAATCCAATTTGTCTCATTTCATGGAAGAACTTTGATTATAAGGAAGATGGTGGAAAGAAAAGCTTTTCTTGCTAAACCCAAGCATTAATATCATGTATCCCAATGTCGAAAAATGATTATTGTGCCCAATCATGAAAGGAATGTAGATTATTGCGAAAGTCTAAGTTTGTCTCATTTTATGCCTGAAATTTGACTACACAAAAATTAGAGAAAAAGAGCTTTTATTGTGAAACCAAAGTATCAATATTGTGTATCTAAATGGGGAGAACATTGTCTTTATGCTTAATCACAAATAGAATGGGGAGTAGTACGAGAATCCAAATACGTCTCTTTTCATGCAAGAACATTGACTATAACGAAAATGATGGAAAGAAATGTTTTTCTTGCAAAATGAAAGCATCAGTATCGTGTATCCTAATGTCCAGAATATGATTGTATACCCAATCACAAAAGGAATAGAGATTGTTGTGGGAATCCAAGTTTCTCTCATTTCACGCATGAACTTTGATTATAAAGAAAGTGGTGAAAAGAAAAGCTTATGTTGCCAAACCAAAGCATCAATATCATGTATCCCAATGTGGAAAACACGATTGTAGTGCCTAATCACAAAACGAATGGAGATTATTATAAGAATCCAAGTTTGTTTTATTTCACACGTGAACTTTGACTGTGAGGAAATAGGGGAAAAAAAGCTTTTCAGGCCAAACCAACGTATCCATATCATGTGTCTAAATGGGGTGGACATGGTCATTGTGCCTAACCACAAACAGAATGGGGATTATTACGAGAATCCAATTTGTCCCATTTTATGCAAGAACTTTGATTATAAGGAAAATGGTAGAAAGAAAAGCTCTTCTTGCCAAACTAAGGCATCAATATCATGTATCCCAACGTCAAGAAATGATTATTATGCCCAATCATGAAAGAAATGGAGATTATTGTGAGAGTCTAAGTTTGTCTCATTTTATGCATGAAATTTGACTACACAAAAATTAGTGAAAAAGAGCTTTGGTTACTAAACCAAAGCATCAATATCGTGTATCTAAATAGGGAGAACATGGTCTTTATGCCTAAACATAAACAGAATAGGGATTATTACAAGAATCCAAGTATGTCTCTTTTCATGCAAGAACTTTGATTAAGGTGGAAAGAAATGTTTTTCTTGCAAAACCAAGGCATCAGTATCGTGTATCCTAATGTCCAGAATATGATTGTATACCCAATCACAAAAGGAATAGAGATTATTGTGGGAATCCAAGTTTCTCTCATTTCATGCATGAACTTTGATTATAAAGAAAGTGGTGAAAAGAAAAGCTTATGTTGCCAAACCAAAGCATCAATATCATGTATCCTAACGTGGAAAACATGATTGTAGTGCGTAATCACAAAACGAATGGAGATTATTATAAGATTCCAAGTTTGTCTTATTTCACATGTGAACTTTGACTACGAGTAAATAGGGGGGAAAAATGCTTTTTAGGCCAAACCAACGTATCCATATCATGTGTTTAAATAGGGTGGACATGGTCATTGTGCCTAACCACAAACAGAATAGAGATTATTACGAGAATCCAATTTGTCTCATTTCATGCAAGAACTTTGATTATAAGGAAAATGGTGGAAAGAAAAGCTTTTCTTGCCAAACCAAGGCATCAATATCATGTATCCCAATGTCAAGAAATGATTATTGTGGCCAATCCTGAAAGGAATGGAGATTATTGTGAGAGTCTAAGTTTGTTTCATTTTATGCATAAAATTTGACTACACAAAAATTAGTGAAATGGAGCTTTTGTTGCCAAACCAAAGCATCAATATCTTGTATCTAAATGGGGAGAACATGGTCCTTATGCCTAATCACAAACAGAATAGGGATTATTACGAGAATCCAAGTACATCTCTTTTCATGCAAGAACTTTGATTATAAGGAAAATAGTGGGAAGAAATGTTTTTCCTGTAAACCAAGGCATCAGCACCGTGTATCCTAATATCCAAAATATGATTGTATATCCAATCACAAAAGGAATAGAAATTGTTGTGGGAGTCCAAGTTTCTCTTATTTCACGCATGAACTTTGTTTATAAAGAAAGTGGTGAAAAGAAAAGCTTATGTTGCCAAACCAAAGCATCAATATCATGTATCCCAACGCGGAAAACATGATTGTGGTGCCTAATCACAAAATGAAGGGAGATTATTATAAGAATCCAAGCTTGTCTTATTTCATAGGTGAACTTTGACTGCGAGGAAATAGGGGGAAAAAAAGCTTTTCAGGCCAAACCAACGTGTCCATATCATGTATCTAAATGGGTTGGACATGGTCATTATGGTTAACCACAAAGACAATAGGGATTATTACAAGAATCAAATTTATCTTATTTCATGCAAAAACTTTGATTATAAGGAAAATGGTGGAAAGAAAAGCTTTCCTTGCCAAACCAAGGCATCAATATTATGTATCCCAATGTCGAGAAATGATTATTGTGCCCAATCATGAAAGGAATGGAGATTATTGCGAGAGTATAAGTTTGTCTCATTTTATGCATGAAATTTGACTACGTAAAAGTTAGTGAAAAAGAGATTTTGTTGCCAAACCAAAGCATCAATATCGTGTATCTAAATGGGGAGAACATAGTCCTTATGCCTAATCACAAACAGAATAGGGATTATTACAAGAATGCAAGTATGTCTCTTTTCATGTAAGAACTTTGATTATGAGGAAAATAGTGGAAGAAATGTTTTTCCTGCAAAACCAAAGCATCAGCATCGTGTATCCTAATGTCCAAAATATGATTGTATATCCAATCACAAAAGGAATAGAGATTGTTATGGGAATCCAAGTTTTTCTTATTTCACACATGAGTTTTAATTATAAAGAAAATGGTGAAAGGAAAAGCTTATGTTGCCAAACCAAAGCATCAATATCATGTATCCCAACGTGGAAAACATGATTTTAGTGACCTAATCACAAAATGAATGGAGATTATTATAAGAATCCAAGCTTGTCTTATTTCACAGGTGAACTTTGACTGCGAGGAAATAAGGGGAAAAAGAAAAGCTTTTCAGGCCAAACCAACGTGTCCGTATCATGTATCTAAATGGGGTGGACATGGTCATTGTGCCTAACCACAAAGAGAATGGGGATTATTACGAGAATCCAATTTGTCTCATTTCATGCAAGAACTTTGATTATAAGGAAAATGGTGGAAAGAAAAGCTTTTCTTGCCAAACCAAGGCATCAATATGATGTATCCCAATATCGAGAAATGATTATTGTGCCCAATCATGAAAGGAATGGAGATTATTGCGAGAGCCTAAGTTTGTCTCATTTTATGCATGAAATTTAACTACACAAAAATTAGTGAAAAAGAGCTTTTGTTGCCAAACCAAAGCATCAATGTCGTGTATCTAAATGGGGAGAACATGGTCCTTATGCCTAATCACAAACAGAATGGGGATTATTATAAGAATCCAAGTACGTCTCTTTTCATGCAAGAACTTTGATTATGAGGAAAATAACAGAAAGAAATGTTTTTCCTACAAAACCAAAGCATCAGCATCGTGTATCCTAATGTCCAAAATATGATTGTATATCCAATCACAAAAGGAATAGAGATTGTTATGGGAATCCAAGTTTCTCTCATTTCACGCATGAGCTTTAATTATAAAGAAAGTGGTGAAAAGAAAAGCTTATGTTGCCAAACCAAAGCATCAATATCATGTATCCCAACGTGGAAAACATGATTGTGGTGCCTAATCACAAAATGAAGGGAGATTATTATAAGAATCCAAGCTTGTCTTATTTCATAGGTGAATTTTGACTGCGAGGAAATAGGGGGAAAAAAAAAGCTTTTCAGGCCAAACCAACGTGTCTGTATCATGTATCTAAATGGGGTGGACATGGTCAGTGTGCCTAACCATAAAGAGAATGGGGATTATTACGAGAATCCAATTTGTCTCATTTCATGCAAGAACTTTGATTATAAGGAAAATGGTGGAAAGAAAAGCTTTTCTTGCAAAACCAAGGCATTAATATTATGTATCCTAATGTCGAGAAATGATTATTGTGCCCAATCATGAAAGGAATGGAGACTATTGCGAGAGTCTAAGTTTGTCTCATTTTATGCATGAAATTTGACTACACAAAAATTAGTGAAAATGAGCTTTTGTTGCCAAACCAAAGCATCAATGTCGTGTATCTAAATGGGGAGAACATAGTCCTTATGGCTAATCACAAACAGAATGGGGATTATTACGAGAATCCAAGTACATCTCTTTTCATGCAAGAACTTTGATTATGAGGAAAATAGTGGAAAGAAATGTTTTTCTTGCAAAACCAAAGCGTCAGCATCGTGTACCCTAATGTCCAAAATATGATTGTATATCCAATCACAAAAGGAATAGAGATTATTATGAGAATCTAAGTTTCTCTCATTTCACGCATGAACTTTGATTATAAAGAAAGTGGTCAAAAGAAAAGCTTAACCAAAGTATCAATATCATGTATCCCAATGTGGAAAACATGATTGTAGTGCCTAATCACAAAATAAATAGAGATTATTATAAGAATCCAAGTTTATCTTATTTCACACGTGAACTTTGATTGCAAGGAAATAGGGGAAAAAAAAGCTTTTCAGGCCAAACCAACATGTTCGTATCATGTATTTAAATAGGGTGGACATGGTCATTGTGCCTAACCACAAAAAGAATGAGGATTATTACGAGAATCCAATTTGTCTCATTTCATGCAAGAACTTTGATTATAAGGAAAATGGTGGAAAGAATAGCTTTTCTTGCCAAACCAAGGCATTAATATCATGTATCCCAATGTCGAGAAATGATTGTTAGCCCAATCATGAAAGGAATGGAGATTATTGCGAGAGTCTAAGTTTGTCTCATTTTATGCATGAAATTTGACTACACAAAAATTAGTGAAAAAGTGCTTTTATTGCCAAACCAAAGCATCAATATCATGTATCTAAATAGGGAGAACATAGTCCTTATGCCTAATCACAAATAGAATGGGGATTAATACGAGAATCCAAGTACGTCTCTTTTTATGCAAGAACTTTGATTATAAGGAAAATGGTGGAAAAAAAATGTTTTTCTTGCAAAACCAAAGCATCAGTATCATGTATCCTAATGTCCAGAATATGATTGTTTACCTAATCATAAAAGGAATATTGTTGTGGGAATCCAAGTTTCTCTCATTTCATGCATGAACTTTGATTATAAAGAAAGTGGTGAAAAGAAAAGCTTATGTTGCCAAACCAAAGCATCAATATCATGTATCCCAACGTGGAAAACATGATTGCAGTGCCTAATCACAAAATGAATGGAGATTATTATAAGAATCCAAGTTTGTCTAATTCCATAGATAAACTTCAATTATAAGGAAAGTTGTGGAAAGAAAAGCTTTCGTTGCAAAAGCAAATGATCAATAACGTGTATCCCAATGTCTTAAACATGATTGTAATGCTTAATCATGAAAGGATTGGGGATTATTGTGAGAAACCAAGTTTGTCTTATTTCACACGTGAGCTTTGACTGTGAGGAATAGGGGGAAAAAAGCTTTTCAGGCCAAACCAACGTATCCATATCATCTATCTAAATAGGGTGGACATGGTTATTATGCCTAACCACAAATAAAATAAGGATTATTATGAGAATCCAATTTGTCTTATTTCATGCAAGAACTTGATTATAAGGAAAATAGTGGAAAGAAAAGCTTTTCTTGCCAAACCAAGGCATCAATATCATGTATCCCAATGTCGAGAAATAATTGTTGTGCCCAATCATGGAAGGAATGGAGATTATTGTGAGAGTCTAAGTTTGTCTCATTTTATGCATGAAATTTGACTACACAAAAATTAGTGAAAGAGAGCTTTTGTTGCCAAACCAAGGCATCAATATCATGTATCTAAATGGGGAGAACATGGTCTTGATGCCTAATCACAAACAGAATGGGGATTATTACGAGAATCCAAATACATCTCTTTTCATGCAAGAACTTTGATTATAAGGAAAATGGTGGGAATAAATATTTTTCTTGCAAAACCAAAGCATCAGTATCATGTATCCTAATGTCCAGAATATGATTGTATACCCAATCACAAAAGGAATGGAGATTGCTGTGGGAATCCAAGTTTCTCTCATTTTATGCATGAACTTTGATTATAAAGAAAGTGGTGAAAAGAAAAGCCTATGTTGCCAAACCAAAGCATCAATATCATATATCCCAACGTGAAAAACATGATTATAGTGCCTAATCACAAAATGAATGGAGATTATTATAAGAATCCATGTTTATCTAATTCCATAGATGAACTTCAATTATAAGGAAAATTGTGAAAAGAAAAGCTTTTGTTGCAAAAGTAAATGATCAATAACGTGTATCCCAATGTCTAGAACATGATTGTAGTGCCCAATCATGAAAGGATTGGGGATTACTGCGAGAATCCAAGTTTGTCTTATTCCACACATGAACTTTGACTGTGAGGAAATAAGGGGAAAAAAGGCCTTTCAAGCCAAACCAACATATCTATATCGTGTATCTAAATGGGGAGGACATGGTCGTTGTGCCTAAACACAAATAGAATGGGGATTATTATGAGAATCCAATTTGTCTCATTTCATGCAAGAACTTTGATTATAAGGAAAATGGTGAAAAGAAAACCTTTTCTTGTAAAATTAAAGCATCAATACCGCGTATCTTAATGTCGAGAACATGATTGTTATGCCCAATCATAAAAAAATAAAAATTATTACAAATCTAAGTTTACCTTATTTGACACATAAGCTTTGATTATAAGGAAAATGGTGGAAAGAAAAGCTTTTCTTGCAAAACCAAGCACTAATATCATGTATCCCAATGTCTAGAATATGATTATACTACCCAATCACAAAAAAATGGATATTATTACATGAATCCAAGTTTGTCCCATTTCATGTATGAACTTTAGTTATAACAAAAATGGTTTAAAGAAAAGCTTTTATTGCCAAGCTAAAGCATTAATATCGTGTATCCCAATATGGAGAACTTGATTGCAGTGCCCAATCAAAAAATGAAAATAGTAAACCAAGTTGGTCTCATTTCACGAATGAACTTTGACTATAAAGAAAATGGTAGAAAGAGAAGCTTTTCTTGCCAAACCAAAGCATCAATATCATGTATCCTAAAGTCGAGAACATGATTGCATTGCCTAATCACAAAGGAACAGAGATTATTGTGGGAATCCAAGTTTGTCTTATTTTCATGCATGAACATTTGCTATGAGGAAATTGGTGGAAAAAAAAAGCTTTTCTTCCCAAACCAAAGCATCAATATCGTGTATCTAAATGGGGAGAACATGATTATTGCATGTAATCACAAATAAAATAGGGATTATTATGAGAATCCAAGTTTGTCTTATTTCATACATGAGCTTTGATTGTAAGGAAAATGGTGGAAAGAAAAGCTTTTCTTGCAAAACTAAAGCATCAATATCCTGTATCCTAATGTCTAGAACATGATTGTAGTGCCTAACCAAAAAAAGAATGGTTATTATTCCGAGTATCTAAGTTTGTCTCATCTTATGCATGAACTTTGATTATAAGGAAAATGGTGGAAAGAAAAGCTTTTATTGCCAAGCTAAAGCATCAATATCGTGTATCCCAATATAGAAAAAATGATTGTAGTGCCTAATCACAATATGAATAGAGATAATTACAAGACTCTAAGTTTGTCTCATTTTGTAGGGAAAATGGTGGAAAGAAAAACTATTCTTGCCAAACCTAAGCATCAATATCATGTATCCCAATGTCAAGAAAGTGATTGTAGTGCCCAATCATAAAAAAATGGGGACTATTATGAGAATCCAAGTTTTTGTCATTTCCCACGTGAACTTTGACTACGAGCAAACTGGTGGGAAAAAAAAGCTTTTCATGCCAAACCAACACATCAATATCGTGCATCCCAATGTGTAGGAAATGATTGTAGTACCTAATCAAAAAAATGAAAGAAAGAATCCAAATTTGTCTTATTTCATGCATGAATTTTGATTATAAGGAAAATGGTGGAAAGAAAAGCTTTTCTTGCAAAACCAAAGCATCAATATCATGTATACTAATGTCGAGAGCATAATTATAGTGCCTAATCAAAAAAAGAATAGAAATCATTATGAGAATCCAAGTTTATCTCCTTTCACATGTGAACTTTATTAGAAGAAAAATGCTGGAAAGAAAAGCTTTTGTTGCCAAACTAAAGCATCAATATTGTGCATCCCAATGCAAAAAACATGATTGTAGTTCCCAGTCACAAAATGAATAGAGATTGTTACAAAATCCAAGTTTATCTTTTTTCACAGATGAACTTTGATTATAAGGAAAATGGTGGAAAGAAAAGCTTTTCTTACCAAAACAAATTATCAATATCATGCATTCCAATGTTGAGAACATGATTATAGTGCCCAATCAAGAAAAGAAAGGAAATTATTACGAGAATCAAAGTTTGTCTTGTTCCATGCATAAATTTTCACAATGAGAAAATTGATGGAAAAAAAGCTTCTCTTGCCAGATCAAAGCACCAATATCGTGTATCTAAACATGGTCATTGTGCCCAATCTTAAAAAAATAGGGATTATTACAAGAATCTAAGTTGGTCTTATTTCATGCATGAACTTTGATTATAAGGAAAATGGTGGAAAAAAGACCCTTTCTTACAAAATCAAAGCATCAATATCTTGTATCCCAATGTCGAGAACATGGTTGTAGTGCCCAATCATGAAAAGAATGGAAATTATTATGAGAATCCAAGTTTGTTTACTTCACACATGAATTTTGATTATAAGGAAAATGGTGGAAAGAAAAGCTTTTCTTGCAAAATCAAAGCATCAATATCATGTATCCCAATATGGAAAACATGATTGTACTGCCTAATCACAAAAAAGTGGAAATTATTACGAGAATCCAAGTTTTTCTTATTTCACACGTGAACTTTGATTATAAGGACAATGGTAGAAAGAAAAGCTTTCTTGCCAAACCAAAGCATCAATGCTGCATATCCCAATGTCGAAAACATGATTGTAGTGCCCAATCACAAAAAGAATAGAGATAATTACGAGTATTAAAGTTTATCCTATTTCACTCATGAATTTTGACTATGAGGATATTGGTGGAAAAAAAAAATCTTTTCTTGCTAAACCAAAGCATCAATATCATGTATCCAAATGGGGCGAACATGATTGTTATGCCCAATCACAAATAAAATAGGGATTATT
The DNA here is from genome assembly GCA_038382025.1 of Adansonia gregorii. Classification (NCBI taxonomy): domain Eukaryota; kingdom Viridiplantae; phylum Streptophyta; class Magnoliopsida; order Malvales; family Malvaceae; genus Adansonia; species Adansonia gregorii. The sequence continues at coordinate 9,337 of JBBYHO010514025.1, read as the reverse complement.
ATGAGAATCCAAGTTTGCCTTATTTCATGCTAAAGGTTGATTACAAGGAAAATGGTGGAAAGAAAAGCTTTTCTTGCAAAACCAAAGCATCAATACCGTGCATCCCAATGTTAAGGACATGGTTGTAGTGTCCAATCAAAAAAAGAATGGAGATTATTGCGAGAACCCATGTTTGTCTCATTTCACACATGAACTTTGATTATAAGGAAAATGGTAGAAATAAAAGCTTTTCTTGCAAAACGAAAGCATCAATATCATGTGCTTCAATGTGGAAAACATGATGGTAGTGCCCAATAACAAAAAAAGTACAGAGTATTACAAGAATCCAAGTTTGTCTCACTTCACGCATAAACTTTGATTATAAGAAAAATGGTGGAATAAAAAAGGTTTTTCTTGCCAAACCAAGAATCAATTTCATGTATCCTAATGTCAAAAACATGATTGTAGTGCCCAATCATAAATGGAATAAAGATTATTGTGAGAATCCAAGTTTGTTTTATTTCACGCATGAACTTTAACTACAAGAAACTTGATGGAAAAAAAGCTTTTCTTGCCAAACCAAAGCATCAATAGTGTATCCAAATAGGGAGAACATGTTATTATGCCCAGTCATAAATAGATTAGGGGTTATTATGAGAATCCAAGTTTGTCTCATTTCATGCATGAACTTTGATTATAAGAAAAATGGTGGAAAGATAAGCTTTTCTTGCAAAAGCAAAGCATCACTACCATGCATACCAATGTCAAGAACATAATTGTTGTGCCCAATCACAAAAAGAATTGAGATTATTATGAATCTAAGTTTGCCTCATTTCATGTATAAACTTTGATTATAAGGAAAATGGTGGGAAAAAAAGCCTTTCTTGCAAAATAAAAGCATCAATATCGTGTATCCCAATGTTGAGAACAGGGTTGTAGTGCCCAATCACAAAAAAAAATGAAGATTATTATGAGAATCCAAGTTTGTCTCATTTCACACATCTACTTTGATTATAAGGAAAATGGTGCAAATGCTTTTCTTGCCAAACCTAAGCATCAATATCGTGCATCCCAAAGTCACGAACATGATAGTAGTGCCCAATCCCAAAAGGAATGGAGATTATTGCAAGATCTAGGTTTGTCTCATTTCATAAATGAACTTCAATTATAAGGAAAATGGTGGAAAGAAAAGCATTCGTTGCCAAATAAAGGCATCAATATCCTGTATCCCAATGTCAAGAAATGATTGTTGTGCCCAATCACGAAAGGAATGGAGATTATTGTGAGAGTCCAAGTTTGTCTTATTTTATGCATGAAATTTGACTACACAAAAATTATTAAAAAAAATGTTATTGCCAAACCAAAGCATCAATATTGTGTATCTAAGTGGGGAAGACATGGTCCTTATGCCTAATCAAGAACAATGCAGGGATTATTACGAGAATCCAAATTTGTCTCATTTTTTGCAAAACTTTGATTACATGGAAAATGGTGGAAAAAAAAGCTTTTCTTACCAGACCAAAGCATCAGTATCGTGTATCCTAATATCAAGAACATGATTGTAGTGCCCAATCATAACAAGAATAAAGATTATTTCAAGAATCCAAGTTTGTCTTATTCCACGCATGAACTTTGATTATAAAGAAAATGGTGAAAAGAAAAGATTTCTTACCAAACTAAAGCATCAATATCATGTATCCCAACCTAAAAAATATGATTGTAGTGTCTAGTCACAAAATGAATGGAGATTATTACAAGAATCCAAATTTGTCTTGTTCACAGATGAACTTTAAATATAAGGAAAACGGTGGAACAAAAAGCTTTTGTTGCCAAACTAAAGCATCAATATCATGTATCCCAATGTCGAGAACATGATTGCAGTGCCTAAGCACGAAAGGAATGGAGATTACTATGAGAATCCAAGTTTGTCTCATTTCACATGCAAACTTTGACTACGAGGAAATTGGTGAAAAAAAGCTTTTCATGCGAAACCAATGCATCCATATTGTGTTCCTAAATAGGGAGAACATGGTCATTATGCCTAATCACAAACAGAAAGGGGATTATTACGAGAATCCAAGTTTGTCTCATTTTACACATGATCTTTGATTGTAAGGAATATGGTGGAAAGAAAAGCTTTTTTTACAAAACTAAAGCATCAATACTGTGTATCCCAATATGGAGAACGTGATTGTTATGCCCAATCACAAAAAGAACAAAGATTATTACGGATCTAAGTTTACCTTATTTCATGCATGAACTTTGATTATAAGATAAATGGTCGAAAGAAAAGCTTTCTTGCAAAATTAAGCATCAATGTTATGTATCCCAACGTCTAGAACATGATTTTATTGCCCAATCACAAAAAAATGGATATTACTATGAGAATCCAAGTTTGTCCTATTTCATGCATGAACTTTGATTATAATGAAAATGGTGGAAAAAAAGCTTTTGTTGCCAAGCCAAAGCATCAATATAGCGTATCCCAATTTGGAAAATATGATCGTAGTGCCCAATCAAAGAAAAAAATAAGAATCAAAGTTGGTCTCATTTCATAAATAAACTTTGATTACAAGGAAAATGGTGGAAAGAAAAGCTTTTCTTGCCAAACCAAAGCATCAACATCGTATATCCCAAACTTGAGAACATGATTGTATTGCCCAATCATGAAAGGAATAGAGATTATTGCAAGAATCCAAGTTTGACTTACTTCATGCATGAACATGAGCTACAAGGAAAGTGGTGGAAAAAAAGCTTCTCTTGCCAAGCAAAGGCATTAATATCGTACATCTAAATAGGGAGAACAAGACCGTTGTGCCCAATCACAAACAAAATAAGGATTATTACAAGAATTCAAGTTTGCCTTATTTCATGTGTAAGCTTTGATTATAAGGAAAATGATGGAAAAAAAGCCTTTCTTGCATAATTAAAGGATCAACATCATGTATCCTAATGTCGAGGACATGGTTGTAGTGCCCAATCATAAAAAGAATGGAGATTATCATGAGAATCCAAGTTTATCTCATTTCATGCATGGACTTTCATTATAAGGAAAATGGAAGAAACAAAAGCATTAATATTGTGTATCCCAACGTGGGAAACATGATTGCGGTGCCTAATCATAAAAAGAGTAGAGATTATTACGAGAATCTAGGTTTGCTTCATTTCACGGGTGAACTTTAATTATAAGGAAAATGGTGGAAAAAAAGCTTTTCATGCCAAACCAAAGTATCAATATCATGCATCCCAATGTCAAGAACATGATTGTAGTGCCCAATCAGGAAAGGAATGGAGATTATTGTAAGAATCAACGTTTGTCTTATTTCATGCATGACCTTTGACTACGAGGAAATTGGAGGAAAAAAAGCTTTTCTTGCCAAACCAAAGCATCAATATCATATATTTAAATAAGGTGAACATGGTCGTTGCGCCCATTCATAAACAAAATGGGGATTATTATGAGAATCCAAGTTTACCTCATTTCATGCATGAACTTTGATTATAAGGAAAATGGTGGAAAGAAAAGCTTTTTTCTAAACCAAAGCATCAATATTATGTATCCCAAAGTTGAGAACATGATTGTATTGCCTAATCATGAAAGGAATAGGGATTATTGCAAGAATGCATGTTTGTCGCACTTTATGCATGAATATGAGCTACAAGGAAATTGGTGGAAAAAAGCTTTTCTTGGCAAACCAAAGCAGTAATATCATGTATCTAAATAGGGAGAACATGATTATTGCACCCAATCACAAATAGAATAAGGATTGTTATGACAATCTATGTTTATCTCATTTCATGCATAAGTTTTGATTATAAGGAAAATGGTGGAAAGAAAAGCTTTTGTTGCCAAGCCAAAGCATCAATATCGTCTATCCCAATGTGGAGAATGTGATTGTAGTGCCCAATCAAAAAATGAAAACAAGAACCCAAGTTGGTCTTATTTCATAAATGAACTTTGATTACAAGCAAAATGGTGGAAAGAAAAGCTTTTCTTGCTAAACCAAAGCATCAATATCCTATAACCTAAAGTCAAGAACATGATTGTATTGCCCAATCATGAAAGGAATGGGGATTATTGCGAGAATCCAAGTTTGTCTCACTTCATGCATGAATATGAGCTATAAGGAAGTTGGTGGGAAAAAAGCTTTTCTTGCCAAACTATAGCATCAATATCATGTATCTAAATAGGGAGAACATGATTATTGCGACCAACCACAAATAGAATAGGGATTATTACGACAATCCATGTTTGTCTTATTTCATGCATGAGCTTTGATTATAAGGAGAATGGTGGAAAGAAAAGCTTTTTTTGCCAAATGAAAGCATCAATATCGTCTATCCCAATGTCAAGAACATGATTGTAGTACCCAATTACAAAAAGAATAGGGATTGTTATGAGAATCCGAGTTTATCTCATTTCATGCATGAACTTTGATAATAAGGAAAATGGTGGAAAGAAAAGCTTTTCTTGCAAAACCAAAGCATCAATATCATGTATCCCAATGTCGAGAACATCATTGTAGTGCCTAAACAAAAAAAGAATAGAGATTATTACAAGAATCCAAGTTTGTCTCATTTCACAGATGAACTTTGACTAAAGAAAATCTTTTCTTGCCAAACCAAAGCATCAAAATCGTGTATCCTAATATCGAGAACATGATTGTAGTGTTCAATCACAAAAGGAATGGGGATTATTATGAGAATCCAAGTTTGTCCCATTCATGCATGAACTTTTATTATAAGGAAAATGGCAGAAAGAAAAGCTTTTATTGCCAAACCAAAGCATCAATAACCTGCATCCCAATATGGAGAAAATGATTGTAGTGCCAAATCAAAAAATGAATACAAGAATCCAAGTTTGTCTCATTTCATGCATGAACTTTGATTATAAGGAAAATGGTGGAAAGAAAAGCTTTTCTTGCAAAACCAAAGCATCAATATCATGCATCCCAATGTCAAGAGCATGATTATAGTGCCCAATAAAAAATGGAGATTATTACGAGAATCCAAGTTTATCTCATTTCACACGTCAACTTTAATTATAAGGAAAATGCTAGAAAGAAAAGCTTTTATTGCCACATGAAAGCATTAATATCATGTAACCCAATGTGGAAAAAATGATTGCGGTGCCTAATCACAATGTGAATGGGGATTATTACAAGAATCCAAGTTTGTCTCATCTCATAGATGAACTTTGATTATAAGGAAAATGGTGAAAAGAAAAGCTTTTCTTGCCAAACCAAAGCATCAATATCGTGCATCCTAATGTCGAAAAGAGAATTATAGTGCTCAATCACAAGAAGAATGGGGATTATTATGAGAAACTAAGTTTTTCCCATTTCATGTATGAACTTTGATTATATGGAAAATGGTGGAAAGAAAAGCTTTAGTTGCGAAACCAAAGCATCAATATCGTGTATCACAATATGGAGAAAATGATTGTCGTGCCCAATCAAAAAAAGCTTAAGGATTATTATGAGAATCCAGGTTTGTCTCATTTCACATATGAACTTTGATTATAAGGAAAATGGTGGAAATAAAAGCTTTTCTTGCCAAACCAAAGCATCAATATCATGTATTCCAATGTCAAGAACATGATTGTAGTGCCCAATCACGAAAGGAATGGTGATTATTACAAGAATTAAAGTTTGTCTCATTCCATACATGAACTTTGGCAATGAGGAAATTGGTTAAAAAAAAGCTTTACTTGCTAAATGAAAGCATCAATATCACGAATCTAAATGGGAAGAACGTGGTTGTTGTGCCTAATCATAAACAAAATAGGTATTATTACATGAATTCAAGTTTGTCTCATCTCATGCATAAACTTTGATTATATGAAAAATAGTGGAAAGAAAAACCTTTCTTGCAAAATTAAAGCATCAATATTTTGTATGCCAATGTCGAGGACATGGTTGAAGTGCCCAATCATAAAAAGAATGGTAATTATTATGAGAATCCAAGTTTATCTCATTTGAAGCATGAACTTTGATTATAAGGAACATGGTGAAAATAAAAGCTTTTCTTGCAAAATCAAAGCATCAATATTGTGTATCCCAATGTGGAAAACATGCTTGTAGTGCCTAATCACAAAAAGAGTGGAGATTATTACGAGAATCTGGGTTTGTCTTATTTTATGCATGAACTTTAATTATAAGGAAAATGGTGGAAAGAAAAGCTTTTGTTGCTAAACTAAAGCATCAATATCGTGTATCCCAATGTCATGGACATTTTTGTAGTGCCCAATTACAAAAAAATTTGATATTTTTATAAGAACCGAAGTTTGTCCCATTTCATGAATAAACTTTGATTATAAGAAAAATGGTGGAAAGAAAAGCTTTTGTTGCTAAACCGAAGCATCAATATCATGTATCGCAATGTCAAGAACATGATTCCCAATTACAAAAGGAATGAAGATTATTATGAGAATCAAAGTTTGTCCTATTTTTCGCATGAACTTTGACTATAAGGAAATTAGTGAAAAAAAGCATTTCTTACCAAACCAAAGCATCAATATCATGTATCTAAATCAAAGTTCAGCTATTAAATGGGACAAATTTAGATTCTCATAATAATCTTCATTCTTTCAGGGATGGGCACTATAAACACATTCCCCTTATTGGGATACATAGTTTTGATGCTTTGATTTGGCAAGAGAAGCCTTTCATTCCACCATTTTCCTTAGAATCAAAGTTCAGTTGTCAAATGGGATAAATGTGAACTCTCATAATATTATCAATTCTTTTTGGGGTAGGTGTTATAGACACATTCTCTTCATTGGGATACTTCGATTTCTAAGAAAAGATTTTCTTCTCACCATTTTACTTACAATGAAAATTTGTTCGTCTAATGGGACAAATGTGGATTCTCATAATATTATCGATTCATTTTGGATTAGGTGTTATAGACACATTCTCCTCATTTGGATGCTTCGATTTCTAAGAAAAACTTTTTTTTTCACCATTTTACTTACAATTAAAATTTATTTGTCAAATGAGACTTGGGTTATCATAACAACTATCAATTTATTTGGTGATTGGGCACTATAAATGTATCATTATTAGGATACATGGTTTTGACGCTTTAATTTGGCAAGAGAAGCTTTTCGTTCCACCATTTCTTTAGAATCAAAGTTCATTCGTCATAGGACAAACATGGATTCTCATAATGATCTTTATTCTTTCGGTGATTGGGTGTTACAAACACATTATCCTCACTAGGATACATGGTTTTGATGCTTTAGTTTTAAAGGAAAAGCTTTTCTTTCCACCATTTTCCTTAAAGTCAAAGTTTATCCCTAAATAGGATAAACTTGGATTATCATAACAATCTCCATTTATAACATTCTTCTTATAAAGATACATGGTTTTGATGATTTAACTTGGCAAGAAAAGCATTTTATTCAACCATTTTCTCTAAAATCAAAGTTCATTCATCATGGGACAAGCTTGGATTTTTGTAATAATCTCCATTCTTTTGGTGATTGGGCATTACAAACATATTTTTCTTGCTAGGACACACGGTTTTGATGCTTTCATTTTGAAAGAAAAGATTTTTTTTCCATTTTTTCCTTAGATTCAAAGTTCATCCCTAAACGAGACAAACTTGGATTATCATAATAGTCTATGTTGATTTGGTGATTGGGCACAATAAAAACATTCTCCTTATAGGGATACACTATTTCGATGCTTTGATTTAGCAAGAGAAGCTTTTTATTCCTTCATTTTCCTTAGCATTAATGTTTAGCTATCAAATGGGAAAATTTTGGATCCTAGTAATCATCTTTATTCTTTTATTGATTGGGCGTTATAAACACATTGTCCTCATTGGGATACACTATTTTGATGCTTTGATTTGGCAAAAGTGGCTTTTTATCCCATAATTTTACTTAGAATCAAAGTTCGACTGTCAAATGGGATAAACTTGGATTTCGTAATAATATATATTCTTTTAGGGATTAGGTGCCATAAGCGCATTCTCCTCATTGAGATACATGGCTTTGATGCTTTATTTTTCAAAGAAATGCTTTTCTTTCCATCATTTTCCTTAGAATCAAAGTTTATTCGTTAAATAGGATAAACTTGGATTCTTTCAATAATCTCCATTATTTTAGTGATTAGGCATTATAAATGCATTCTCCTCATTTGGTTACGCGATTTTAATGATTTGATTTGGCTAGAAAAGCTTTTCATTCCACTATTTTCCTTAGAATCAAAGTTTATCCTTCAAATGGGATAAGCCTATTTCTTGTAGTAATCCCTATACTTTTGGTGATTCAGCACTATAAACACAATCTTCTCATTAGGATACACAATTTTGATGCTTTGATTTGGCAAGAGAAAGTTTTTATTCTACCGTTTTCCTTAGAATCAAAGTTTGGCTATCAAATGGGACAAACTTGTGTTCTAGTCATACTCTCTATTCTTTTGGTAAATGGACATTATAAACACTTTCTCCTCATTGGATATAAGGGTTTGATGCTTTAGTTTGGCAAGAGGTGGTTTTTGTTACACCATTTTCTTTAGAATTAAAGTTTATCTATCAAATGGGAGAAACCTAGATTCTTATAATAATCTTCATTCTTTTGAAGGTTGGGCACTATAAACATGTTCTCCTCGTTAGGTTACATGGCTTCAATGCTTTGGTTTTGTAGGAAAAACTTTCTTTTTCACCATTTTCTTTATGCTCTAATAGGATAAACTTGGATTCTCATAATAATCTTTATTCTTTTGGTGATTGGGCACTACAAACACACTCCCTTCATTAGCATACACGGTTTTTATGCTTTGATTTAGCAAGAAAAGCTTTTCATTCAACCTTTTTCCTTAGAATCAAAGTTTGGCTATCAAATGGGATAAACTTGGATTATTGTAATTATATCCATTTTTTTGGGGGGATTAGGCACTATAAACTCATTCTTCTCTTTAGGATACAAGCTTTTGATGCTTTGGTTTTCAAAGAAAAGCTTTTTTTTCTACTATTTTCCTTAAAATAAAAGATTATCTATTAAATAGAATAAGCTTGAATTCTAGCAATAATCTCTATTATTTTGGTGATTAAGCACTATAAACACATTCTTATTATTTAGATACACAGTTTTAATGCTTTGATTTGGCAAGAGAAGCTATTTATTCCATAAATTTCCCCAAAAATAAAGTTCAGCTGTCAAATGGGGCAAACTTGGATTCTAGTAATAATCTCTATTCTTTTGGTGAATTGGCATTATAAACACTTTTTCCTTATAGGGATACAAGGTTTTGATGCTTTGATTTGGCAAAAGGTGTTTTTTGTTACACCATTCTCTTTAGAATCAAAGTTCATCCATCAAATGGGAAAAAACTTGGATTTTTGAAAT
>JBBYHO010514004.1:0-19637 GCA_038382025.1 Adansonia gregorii | reverse complement strand
CCTTCTTGACATCCTTAAAATACTTTTTCACTAGGCGATAACCATCGTCCCCTCTTACGTCGATGCTCCAGATTGTTAAAAATTAGCCCGAACAAAATAAGGTATCTACAGATATTCCAGCTTCTAAGAAAATAAGATCTTGGTGAATGGAATGATGAATGCCAAGAAGCATTTAAAAAAGCTAAGCATTATCTTTCTAATATACCTGTGTTGGTACTACCAGTGCCAAAACAACCATTAATCTTGTACCTTTGGTATTTGAAAGGTCTATGGGTTATGTATCAGGTAGCATGACAAAATGTGGAAAAATGAGTAGGCGATCTATTACATTAGTAAGAATTTTATAGACTATGATGTTAATTACTCCTTGGTGCATACAATGTGTTATGCATTAGCTTGTGTTGCTCGAAAGCTTAAAATAATATATGCTTTATTTCACAACTATGTTGACTGTAAAGTTTGATCTGATTAAGTACATATGTAAAGCTCTCATTCTCTTAGGAAAGATTGCACGGTGGCAAGTGTTACTTTCAGAATCTTACATAGTGTACATGAATTAGAAAGCCATAAAGGGTAGTTCTATAGCCAACTTCCTAACAAATTGGGCTATAAAAGATTATGAGCCATTGGATTTGGATTTTCCTAATAAGGATTTGATGTCCATATCGTAAGAGGAAGAGGTGTTAATAGATGATGAAACTTTAAAGATGTATTTTGATGGTGCCACTAATGCCATGGGTACAGAATAAGAAAATGTTGACTTTCATAAGTGAAGACCATTATCCATTTACTGCTAGATTGAATTTTGATTGCACCAACAACATAGCTGAGTATGAAGCATGTATTATGGGGTTGTAGGTTGCTATAGAGTAAAAAGTTAAATTTTTGAAGGTGTATGAGGATTTAGCTCTAAGGATATATCATTTTAGGGTGAATAAGAAACCTATGATGGGAAGTTGGTATAGTATAAGAAGTTGATTCCTGAACTGATGAACGAGCTTGAAGAGATTAATTTTCAGTTTTTACCTGAAGAAGAGAATTAGATTATGGATACTTTGGCTACCTTATCTACCATGATAAAGGTGACTGATGTGGCTAAAGTAATACTGCCTAATATGAATATTCATGAGATCCTTGCTTATTACCACAATGTGGAGGTAGAAAAAAAGGTCAACCGTGATATTATGATATCCTACAGTATGTCAAGGATCGATGGTATTTGGATCATGCTATCAAAAATGATTAGAGATCCATTAGGAGAGAGCCATGAATTTGATTTTTTATGGTCAAGTCTTGTGCAAAAAAAAGTCAAGGCAAAGTGCTTTTAAGGTGTGTAGACGCCATTAAAGATAAAAAAAATAATGGAAGAAGTCCATAAAAGGATATATGGAACACACCCTAATAGATACATGATGACTAGTCAGATCATGAGGCTAGGATATTATTGGTTGACCATGGAGGATGATTGCATAAAATACATGCACAAATGTCAAAAGTGTCAGATATATGTAGCTAAGATTAATATGCCTTCATCACATTGCAAGTGATGACATTTTTGTGACCTTTTAAATGTGAGGCATGGATATGATAAGCTTACTTACGCGTAAACTTTGAATGGGCATTGCTTTATCCTAATGGCAATAAATTAGTTCACCAAATAGGTGACACCACTTCTTATATGAATGTAACGAAATAGATGGTATGTAAATTTGTCAAAACAGATATAATATGCTAATTTGAAATTCCAGAAAGAATTGTTATTAATAATTCTTTAAATTTAACAAACAAAATAAAAGCAAAGTGTGTGCACAATTCAAACTCAAGCATTATAATTTGACAACATACTGCACAAAAATAAATGGGGCAATAGAAGCAATTAATAAGAACATAAAGAAAAATGTATCAAAAATGACCAAGACGTATAAAAATTGGCATGAGAAGCTGCCATTTGCTTTGCATGCCTATCAAACTTTAGTTTGTACCTTTACAGGTGCTACCCTCTTTTCCTTGGTCTATGGATGGAAGCAGTGCTACCAATAAAGGTAAAGATACTTTTATCATAGTTATTAATGAAAGCCAAACTAGAGGAGGCTTAATTGGTTAAATCTTGGTATGAACAGCTCAACTTCATTAAGGAGAAAAGGTTAAAAACTATTTTGTCATAAGCTAATGTATTAGAAGAGAATGATGAGAGCATATGATAAGAAAATTTATCTTAGACAATTTCATAGGGTGAACTAGTGCTTAAAAAGATTATTCTAATCCAAAAGGATGCTTGGCCTGAGTGACTCTAAATTATAAATGACTTTATATGGTAAATAGAGCATTATCTAGATAGGCATTGATATTAACCAAAATGGACGGTAATGAGTTGCCTAGTTCGATAAATTCTGACAAAGTGAAAAATTGTTATGTTTAAATATATGGTGTAAAGACAAATGCCAAACATTGTTGGATTTTTGTGAGAGTCAAATGCCACAGGTTGTTAGGTTTGGAAGATTTTATGCTACACGCCAAATTATTGGGTTTATATGGCTATAAGGAATTGTTTACGCTTGTTTGGATGATGTTTGCAACCAAAGAAAGACGTAGCAAAATTTGAATGAGTTTTTAATAAAAATGCTATATCTAAATGAAGTGATTTATTAAATGGTATCCTGAAGAGTTGAACTAGATTCATTCTCTAAAAATGTGAGATCCTATTGATTAAAAAGCCTACTTGCTAAATTTCTTTCTTTGTAAGCATTAACTAAACCTTTTTATGAATTGTTAACATTTTTTAGTCAATTGGTTTGATAAGAGTTCTCAATTCTTGAAAAGAATTCATGATGAACTTTTTTCTTAGCCGATCCTTATGTTATGTCATTACTTACCAATTTGTTTAATAATGATTAATAAATTAATGATGAATGAACATAGGATACCTTGATATTTTCATATGAAAGACAAACATTATATCAAGAAATTGGCAATTGTTCTAAATTCTGGTGATCTAAGGTTTGAGATTACCTAAGTGAATGGATTGAATGCTTTAAAAACAAAAAAAAACTCGAGGATGAAAAGAAGAAAATTGTAGTGAAAATTAAAGGATTTATGAATGATAATAAAACATAAAGAATATTGCTTAATTGAAAGGAATAGGTATCAAGTGTTTTTAAAGAAGAAAGATGAGAATGAAAGAGGAAGAATGGTGAGAGAAACCAAGAAGAATAGATGAATGGCAATAACATTATCATGACAAATGTTTTGCTAAAGCAAAGCTGATCATGAATGACATTGAGATAAATCTTGTATTATGATTTCATACTAATATAATAATAGAAATCATGCATATGCATTCATATTGCATTATAAGAAATTATTCAAAAAATATCCTTAATGGTGCCAATGGAAACAAGGATTGTTCTCTAATGGATGGTATTTCAGGTAATATCATTCCTCCCCTAGAAAGTTAAATCCAACTTAGTTGGTACCTATAGAAAGAAGAAAAGAAAAGCTTTTCGAGTTGGTTAGGTAGAAAACTAGTAAAATTTTAGGAAAGTTATGCCTCATAAAGAGGAACTTTTTCTTTTGTCCGTTTCACTCGATTATGTGGAAGATCGATGTTATTAGGTTTGGGTCAACTTTGTTTTATTAAGCAGAAAGTCAAATAAAGTTTTTTTTTTTGTCAACTTCACTTGGCTAGGCAAATGACCAGTGGAGTCAATAGTCTTTATTGGATTAGGCAAAAGATCAATGCAGTAGGTTTTGAATCAGCTCTATTCAACTAGACAAAAGATCAAATAGAGATTTTTCTTGTTAACTTTACTCAATTAGGTAAAAGATTAGTGGAGTTTAAGGTCTTTTCATACATTTCATTTATTAGGTTAAAGGTAATAAAGTCATTTTTTTTTCATTTTCTTTATTCAATTAGGCAGAAAATCGATGAAGTAGGTTTTTTAGGTCTAGTCTATTTGTTTAGCAATATGTAAGTCTATTGATGTAGGCATTGTATAAAAAACTATTAGACTTAACAACCTAGGTCTTCTTCATTTGGTTAGGCAGAAAACCAATGAAGTAGGCAACGTGGTAGTCCATTTTATTTGGTTAAGGAGAAGACCAATAAAGTTAGTGTTTTTTTTTAATTTCTTTGCTAAGTCTAATCTATTTAGTTAGGCAGAAGATTAACAAAATTGGCACCCCATTGATTAAGTGGAAGATTGGTGGGGATTAATATGTTCTACACTAGTAATAATTAGTTAGTGTATTGCATGCACTATGAAAAAAGGAAACCTTCCTATAGAAGGCTTATCAGGTCCTAGACAAAATTGTGTTTATTTAGTCTTTGCCTTTTTCCTAAGTTCTTAGCAATAGCCAAAGAGGGATAACTGTAGGCACGTTATTTTGTCTGAAGCCTTAATTAATTTTTTTAATTTTAGGGGTTGAATAAATTTTCTAGATTTGGTCTTCTTAGATGAGTTATAGATGATATAAAGGTCCAATTGAGTAATTAATTGGTTTCCATGAGCTTAATTTAAAATAATACAGCATCTGAGCTTAGTTATCCAATTTAGAAGGTAGATATGTATTTGGAAAAATCGAGACCAATTTTTGAAATTCCAAGAATGTCAAAAGTTTATTAGGATATGTCTTTTAAGGTGATTAGAGTGGTAACTAAGATTATTTAGATGGAAAAGGGACTTGAATTAGAAGTTTAAATCAAAAGTCAATAAAGTGGCAAAAGTCACCTATAGGCAAAGTCAATTATAAAAAGTCAACTTTTTAGCCTAGAATTAGATTTTGAAATTGGAAAAGTTATACAACTTGGATTTCAAAATTGATTATACCAGAATGAAATTGAACATAGACTTTAGGTCAATAAGGTGCAATCAGGACCAGTTAACGAAAGGACCTTAGGAATTTAGAAAACAAGTATTACCTAAGGGCTTAATTTAAGAAATCTAAGATAGAAAATTTAGATTTTTTATGAAGAAAGGTGTTAAAACACATTTTTAATGCATAACGAAACATTTAATTGCGTTCATGCATTGATACATAATGATCAATTGAATAACATAAAAATTTGCATAAGACTAGTATAGAATAATGCCATTCGCCATATTCACCATATGCATAATGTACCGAATTTTGATTATCCATTCATTAAGGTTATTAATGTCATTTTCCTCTAATCTTATTAGGAGGTTAGTGATTAAGCTAAAATCACCTTAGAGTGTTTAAACTTACATCACCAACTTTGAGGTCCATAAATAAAGGTGAATATCCATAATTAATAACTTTTAAACACTTATAAAATTTTAGAAAATCTAGAATATTCATTTTTGTCTTAAGCTATCATCATATTTGGGAAAAGGACAAGCTTGGAGTAGGTAAAATCTCTAACTTTTCTCTTTAATTTCAAGTTAATTAGCATGTTTAATGATTGATTCATGCTTTCCATTACTTATACATGATTTGGCCATGATGATCTTGTCTTCTTTGAGTTTTGGCCATTATGATTCATGATGATCTTATGCTTTGGTCTTGATTTGAGCTATGATTCACTTGATTGCATGTTGTTTAAGTTTGATTAAGTGATTAATTGATGATGATCAACTTTAAAATAAGCTTAGAAAGCTTACCCTAGGTTTAAAGAAAAGGAAATTCCTAGATCTAAGTCTCAGCCAACCTAATTTCTTAGGATTTTAATGATTTAAGTTTAATTGGGCTAGAATCTAATAAATATTGAACTAAAATTAAAAATTTTAGATGAATGAAATCATGATTCTCTAGCTTATTAAGTTATTCAAACATGAGAAAATTAAGAGAGCTTGGTTCGACTAGCTTAGATTAGGATGCTCTTGAGCTTAATTGATTTAATCTTGCATAATCTTGCTAATTTGAGCTAGTGTAAACTGAAATCTAAGTAAATAAAACTTGAATCAACTGCTAAATAATGAAATACTAGGTTTTTGAACTTAGTAGAGTGTTCGAGCAAAGGAAAACTTCCTACCTAGGTTCGACAATGCTTAGACTTTTGTGGGCTTGAGTGCATTTTATATAATTAATGCTTTAATGGTGAAATATAGATGAATTAAGTTGAATTAAACTTGGGTAAGTTGAAATTGATGCTTAATTAGATGAATTTATAAGCTTATGTGTTCAATTGTTTAGCTTAAATGATTAAAGCATGTTTTGATTGTTAATCATGATGATTGAATTGAATCTAAGCTTGTTTTCTTATGTTTGGTTTAAAATTAATTAGAATTTGATGAGAATTCATGCTTAGATGAGAATGATTAGCTCTAAATAGGTTCAGCTAAGGCCAATTTGTGTTTAGAATAGGTTTTGCAAATGATTAGTTGCTAGAACTATAGGTTAGTATTTTACATATTTGATAAAATGTGTGTTAGAGTGTTTAGAATGTGTGCAAGACATTGCTGCTTTGTTTTCTTAGAAGATCCCCCAAGGATAAAACTTGATTGAATTAATCACTAGGTAAATCAAGGTTTGGTTTTGTTTAATAAGCTCTTTAATGAGCAACTTAGGGATATTAACTAAAATAGCTTGATTTAGAGCTAATTAGGAGCAAATAAAAATATTTTTTAAGTGTAAAAAGCATGTTTTGTTAAGTCTAAACTTGGGGATCTTTAATATGGTTGATTAGGTGATGTTTAGATGAATCAAATTATGGTGTTTAGTGTTACTATAAGTGCTGGTTAGAGCACACAAATGAGGGGCATGTACCTCTTACTTCGTAAGAACAAAATAATAATGAATAAAAGCGATAAAAGCAGAGACATTCCCAAAACTCCAAAGCATATTGCCAATGCAAGAAAGCATAGTTCTAGGTCTTTGCACTTAAAAGCTCTTGTTGTTTCCTCATATAGGACATTCATAGAGCCTACTTGGTCTTGTTACTAGATGTTCAAGCATCCAAAAATGTCTTTTAAAAAATTTGACAAAATGCTTTACGATCATAAGTTATGTAAGAGTTACTACTGCAGTCAGCATGGTAGGTTCATGAAAATGATATATTTTGAATAGGTTACAGAACATAGGAATTTTGTTTGTATTTTTCTTGTAATCCTCATTGATTGGGCTACGTAATAGGCTTTTGAAGCATTTGATTTCATGATTAGAAGAATATAGAAAAATCTTAGAACATGAGCTATTTGTGCAGCTCAATTTAATTGCCTCATTAGTAATACAAACTGTTTTTAATAAGGAAAATTTTTTTATATTTTTCTTATTTTTTTAGATAAAATTAGAATGAATAAGCATTCCAAACATAGATGGCTTATTCAGCAGGTATTTCAAAGAAATAGGAAGAAAATTTAGAAATTAGGCTAGTTGGACATGCTATGCTATGCAATAATGTTCAATTTTAAAATTGATGTGATAGTCAAAATGATTTTATGGCATTTTAAAGTATTTTTAGGCTGAAGTATAGTGGGTCAGCATTTAAAAAATTTGATTTAGTGATTTTATGTGATAGGAATAATCCAAAATAAATCCAGAGAGCTTGAAAGGTTAGATCTATCCCCAGTTTTAATTTTCTCTCGGTTCAGTGTCCACTATTCTAAGGCATTTGAATGCCTCAAAATTGATTTCAGAAGTCACATTTAATGTGTGAACAGGTCTAGAAGTATCTTATAGGAAGTCCTTAGTGCCTCATATTAAGACTTTCAAGTTGAATTAAATAAATTTGATCTTCTTTAATATTGTTTCTAAAGTTGTGATTTCTTCAATTTACTCCAAATATCTTATTTTTGTGATTTCATTTAAATGGAGTCAAATTTTATAAAAGATATTGAAAATAGAGTCAATTAGTGAGTATTTTTAGAGTTAAATGGTTTTATGGAATTTTTCCTTTATAAATGATTTCAGCTTTGAATCAATTTTAAATTTGAGCTAGTCCTGGTAAAAGTTACGGGATACATTTTTGTTAGTGATATTTGTTTGATTTTGATGAATGAAAAAGGGATTATGTTTGAACCAATATAATTGAAATTGACAAAAAAAATTTGAATACATGTGTTTAGTTAGTACCAACTATTGGGCATCACGAGAGGGATTAAATCCTTACTTATGGTGTGACCAACTCTTGAGCCTGACTTTGTAGATTTCTAATATAAGCAAATCATAAAATTGTTCCTTTAGAGTTTCATGATTCTTTATTGAATGGTTTTAATAGGTGACCAATCACATTTAGCCAAAACAGAATGGTGGCCACTCCTTAACACAGTCATTCTCGTATTTTAGTACGAAATGTTCAAATAAGTGATTTGTTTGACTAGCCAGGGCCTTATGATGATTTGAAGTATTGTCTACTCTGATATATTAAGGTTCGTATCTTGATCTATTATGACATTAACCCTTTTTTTTAATGATCTCAAGTTGGTACTATGTGTTTATTTAAGTTTGTTTGTTTATCTTTAATATGGATTGATATATGTATATTAAAATACTATGCTAATTATTGATGAAAATGTTTTTTATATACTGACAATAAAACTTGTTAAATTTCAGAAAGAAAGTTAAAAGATTAACATGTATTTTATTAAGATATATTTATGAATTAAATTAATAAGTTAATTACATCTGCTTCTAAATTTTATTGTAAATTTAGGTATATAGATACATAGAATGATAATCAATAACAAATATTAACATTATAGGTAAGTATCTGAATAAAGCAAGCCTGTTTAAACTTGAAACTTGGTTCAATTAATTCATATAATCACTTTAAAAGATAAGATCTTATAGATTTGAAATTTAAATCCCAACATTTATACCCTCTTCTCTTATCTTCAAATTATGACCTTCTTTGGATATATAAAACAATGGCACTATTTGTAAGAGCCAAAAACATATACTTTCTAGGACCCAAAACTTAATAATTTTCATCTTTACAATTTGTTAATCCATATACTTTTTCTCATTGTAATGGATTAGGCTCCGTTTAGTATCATGCTAGGCACAGTTTTTGAGGCTAAAAACGATATTTATTGTAAACTCGATGCTAAATAAGTAAAAAAATTTGGCTTTTGGGTTTAGAACCATAGTTTGGCAAGCTAAACAAAAAGCCAATAAAATAAAGCATTTTGGGTTTCAAAAATGACTTTTAGATGGAATGACTTTATTATCCTTACATATTTAAACTTAAAGTATTTTAAACGTTTTTTTTGTTTTTTACATTTCAACTCCTTACAACATTTTTTTACAAGAATGCCAAAACTCTTAAAAGTTCTTAAATCACTTTTTTACCACACTTTTTCCAACCTAAACTTTCTCTAACCAAAGTTTTTTCCAACAGTGGTGCTAAACTAAACCTTAATCCTTACTTTAGCATCTTAAAGGAAATGCTTAATAGAGTCTTTACTAATGTGTCTAACCTCTATTATTTTTATTCATAATAATGTTATAGAAGTCTTTATTAGTAGACCTGTGCATGAGTCGAGTCTTAGACAAGCTCTTTAAGTATTCGAGCTAGCCCTGCTAAAATTACTATTTAATAATTAAAATAATATTTTTATTTAAATTTGATTATATAAATATATAGAGATTTATAAAAAAAAATAATAATAGTAAAATGGGGTTTTAGACCAATTTGAGCATAGCTTGACCTGAGCTTGAACAAAAAAAATTTAAAAGTCTTAAGTTTCAACCCAACCCATGGATACCCCTATCTCCTAGTACATGCAATCTTTATAATATTTTACTCACGATGCTCTTAAAATTTTGCATAATTTATTTATAAAAGTAACTTAAAAAATATAAAAAAGTATAAAATATTTTGAGTTATTACATGTTAGAGATGTGCAACCCTAACTCAAACTAACATGTATAGCTAGCTTACTCTTAATTTAAATAATAATGGAAACATTGATAGAAGAAGAATTTAGCTATAAAGTTAAAGAGTATAATGCGAGGAGTTTTCATTTTCTAAAAAGGATAGCATTCTTGTTGACGTTTGAGATAATTTATGTTAGGTATTGATTATTGACCCAATTTTAATTTTAATTGCGAATCAATTAAAAGTCTAACTTTAAGAGTTCTCAATGAATAGAAAATTTTTGGGAAAAAAACAACAAATATAAATATAGAGTTTGCCTTAACTTTTAATTAAAGAGAGAAGTAATCTCTGTAGGATTTCTAAGTTCAAGATATATTTGTAGGAACATAAGGAAGAGCTTGAAGAAAACACTACTTTACATGAGATAAAAGGTATTCCAAATGTTGAAACACTAAGCATACTAAAAATAGGTTTGTTATGATGCCAGAGTTTAGTGCTCTTTATTTGTTCATTTTATACTCTTTGTAACTTTAGATTCATAGTGAGTTTTCTTTTTCGTTTGTAGATGAAAAAACTAAGACTAAATGACGTTAAATATTTTCTCTTATTTATGATCTAATTTTGCATTAATCTCATTACGAAACACGTTTCTGCTTAAATATCTCAGTAAGTGATAACAAAGCCAAGTTTGACGATTATCATGATGAGATTATGAAGACTTATGTAGAGATTAGAGATATGGAAGAGAAGATGTGCCATAACAAGGTGATAGATGCAGGTTGATTGCTTCTAATTGATCCAGTGATGCTCTAACAAGTTTGCAGATCAAGGTGAATTATTATTAAAGATCGAAGACCATATATGCATATGTTGAGTTAATTAGAATGCAACATATTAAACAACTTTGAGGTTTTCTTACTGCAAAAGTATAACATTTTTTTGTGATTGATACTATTGCTTATGGTTACACAAGAGTATTAGTTGTGTCACTAAAACATAAAAAGTTAAGATGATTTACTTATATATAGTTAGGATTTCTTAAAGGTTAATGCTTTGATCTAATTATTACCAATGTGAATAATTTTAAAGTATATGGCTTGAATTCTAATAGGGAATTTGTTTTTGTTATTATGAAATTCTATTGGTTAAAATTACTTAATAATTGAGTTTATTTAAGGATAAATATAATTTATATGTAAGATTTGGAGTTAATTACCCAACTGCTAGGCCATATTTTAAATTGGTTCCTAAACTGCAAAACATATTAAATAGGTCCTTATTCAATAAGCTTCTTATCAGTCAAATCCTTCCATTAATAAGATCATTAGATTAGGTGTTAGATCCACTCTGGCAGTTAACATGTATTAAGTCAAATGCAATATGTAATAGTTATATGGATTATGTGGAAATTAAAAAAAAAAAAGAAAAATTACTAAAGTAATTATAAAAAAAACTAAAGCGTTTCGTACAAGCCTAAAGGTTAAAAAAGGATAACATGGGGCTGCAGCTTAGGGAAAAAATAAAAACCCTAAAAGAAGTAAATGTTGAGACCAAAAAAGGGTGGGAGAAATTGTTTTCCTTTGCATTTTGGCTTAGATGAATTGAAAGGTAGGACCAAAATGGGATTCGAACTACTGGGACAAGAAAGGGAATTCAAAAATTAAGAGAAAGCTTAGAATCTTTAATTGCAATGAGTTGGCAATTGAGAAGTCGGGATGGAGGTCATATTGTTTATGGTTAGCTTTTTTCTGCTTACTTTTTTTTTTTTACTTCTATAGTGTTGCAATTTTGTTAAATCTGTTCTTATGATTTGGGTAAAATTTGTATTCAAGTTTAGCATTTGTGATTTAGATGAATTTTGTGATTTTTAAGAATTTAATATCTGCCATCAATTTGTTGTAATGTGTTAGAATTTTTTGTTAGCAAATAAAATATAATATTTGCATTTGTGTCAAGAATTTGTTGCTTTTTGCACTAAATAGTTTTTGAATGTGATACCATCAGTGGCTATTCTTTTTTATTTTTTGCATACGTATATGATGTCATTAGTGGGGGTATGCATCCTTGTTGTGTTAAGTTTGTTACAATGCATTTGTTGTGTTTTAGATAATATGCATATTTATGTTGAGTTATTTTTTGTTATATATATCAAATGATTCTTGAATACTTCACTATTGCCATACGTCGTGGGGGATATTTTTCTAACATGCCTAGTAGACAATATATACAAGGAGAAATTTTTATTTTTTTTGACTCGTGTGAGGCTAATAGAATGTTTCGAGTAGAACTTTGAAGTATGGTAGCACTATTAGGACATGTTGGGCTTACAGATTTTTTCAAAAGTTTCTTAATAGAGATCTAGCAAATGGTTTGATTAGGATAAATAATGAAGCTAATGTTTTGGTGATGTATTATAATGTGCCTTTAAGTAGGAATATATCTATTTACATAAGCCATAGGGGAAGTGATCGTTTTGAGAGAAATGAGAATTTAGTTAATGAGAATGAATTTTTTAAGAATGAAGGTTTCTGAGGATAAAGTTTCTAATATATGTGAAGGAGAATAGAATAGGTAAAGATTAGAACAAGTTGACAATGACAATGATAGTGATATGATTTTAGAGATAGTGAGCATGAAATAGATGAAAATGATGATTATATGTTTGATGAAGATACAGATCGTAAAATTGAGACGGATGGAAATAGGTTGGAAGAAAATGATATTGGAGCTGAACCAATGAAAATTGACATATTTCAGGTTCTGTCATAATATATTAAGATGTGAACCTCAACATATTAGAGCAAACAACACTTTGGATCATTGTATGGCCTCTTTCGTTAAACGAATTACTCATCTAAACCTTTCATACCGAAATACAATAGTAACTTAGTTAAAGAGTAGCCATTGATCTGTTTTGGCTATGTGTAATCGGTTACCTATTTAAACCATTCACTAAAGAGTTACGAAACTCTAAAAGAATGATTTTATGATCTGTGTACACCAGAGATTTATAAAGTTAAGCTTAGGAGTCAACTACACCACAAACAAAGACCGATCCCTTCATGATTCTGAATAAATTGGTATCAACTAATCACATATATCCAAATTTGTTTTTCTCTATTTCAATCCTAATCCCATTTTTTATTGATCAAAATCAAACAAATATCATTGACAAAATGTATCATGGGACATATATCGAGACTAGCTCTAATTTATAACTAATTCTAAGCGAAAATCATTTAGAAAGGAAAAATTCCATAAAAGCATTTAACTGTAAAAATATTCACTAATTGACTCTATTTTCAATATTATTTATCAAATTTGACTCCATTAAAAAAAATCACAAAATAGAACACTTAGACAAAATGAAAGAAAATATAACTTTGACAACAAAATTAAAAATCCCTTTTATTTAGTTCAACTTGGAAGCTTTAATGTTAGCCCCTAGAAAGCTTCTATAGGACACTCCAAGAACAATGGACACACTAAACATGACTTTCAAAATCAATTATGAGGCATCTAAATGCCTCAAATAGTGAACACTAAACCTAGAGAGAAACAAAATAGAGGGGCCCTTCAAGCTTTCTAAATTTATTTTGGATTATTCTTATCACATAAAATAACCAAATCAAATTCAATGAATGCTGACCCATTATTCTTCAACCTAAAAATACTCAAAAAATGCCAAAAAATTACTATGGCTATCATGTAAGTTTTTTAATTGGACATTATTGCATTGCACAACATGTCCGACTATCCTGTTTTACAAATTTTCTTCCCAATTCATACAGAATACCTACTAGACGAGCCATACAAGCTTAGAAAGCTTGTTCATTATAATTTATTTAAAAAAATTACAAAAATAAAAAAATGGTTATCTTGATCAAAAACAATTCCAAATATTGATTAGACAAAAAAATAGAGCTATGTGAATAGCTCATGTTCTCGGATTTTACTATACTTGTTTGGTTACAAAATCAGACATTTCAAAAGCCTCTTATGCAGCCCAATCAATGAGGATTATAGAAAAAATGCTAACAAGAATTTCTAAGGTCTATAACCTATTCGAAATATTTCTTTTTTATGAGATTACTTTGTTGGACTGCAACAATAACTTAAACACAATTTGTGATCATGAAGCGCTTTGTCAAATTTTTGTAACACATTTCTAGATGTTCGAACATCCACCAACCAGACCAAATAAACTCAATGAATGTCCTATATGAAGAACCAACAAAGACTTCTAAGAAAATAGACCTAGAATTATACTTTCCAACCTTGGCGATATGCTTGGGAGTCATGCAAATGTCTCTATTTTTATCGCTTTTGTTTATTATTATTTATTCTTAACAAGAGGCACACCAATGCCGCTCACATATATGCTGTAACCAGCAGCTAAGTGACACCAAACAACACAAATTGGCTTACCTAAATATCACCTAATAACTCACAATAAGGCCCGCCAAGTTTAAACTCAACAAAACATGTTTTCACAGTTTAAAAAACATTTTTATTTGTTCCTATTCAGCATTAAACCTAGCTATTTTATTTAATATCCCCAAACTGCTCATTAAAGAACTTATTAAACAAAACCAAACCTTGACTCACCTATTGATTAAGCGAACCAAGATTTGCCCTTAGGGGTTTTTTTTTAAGAAAAGCAAGGTCTTTACACATTTTAACCCTCTAACATGCATTTTATCGAACATATAATCTACTAACCTACAATTCTAGGAACTAATCAACCACAAATCCTATTGTAAACACAAAATAGCCATAGCCAATTATACCTAAAGATAATCATACTTATTGACTTATCAGTTCCCATCAAATTCTTATCAATTAATGTTGCAACGTGGCCCGTATATGAATCTTGACCACTTCGACCTAAAATGGCGGGCGTACCTCTCGTTCCATATATTTATCATTATTTTTTTACTACTAGGGGCCATATCATTATTATTTTTCCTTTTTTTTGTGTTTGAAGATTGAGTCGTCGAGATGAATCACATACTTGACGTAACTTTAAATAGTCTTATGAAACAGCCATTTATTTTAAAGTCGACACTAATCTATTTTGGCTAGGTGAGATTGGTCTTCTATTAGAGTTCATATTTTAAGGGTTATGAAACCTTTAAAAAGAAACTACTAGGTCTATGTGAATACTAGAAAACACATATATGGATCTGGTAGTTAGTTATAATCACAAGTAAAGGTTGATCACTCTCATGATGCCCCACAATCGATACTTTATTAATCATAAGTTAAATTTTGATATTTATTCGTTTTCAAATTTTGTATTTAAGTACAATTCCTATTTTCCAAAATAAAATTTTATGAAGCAAATTTATTATCCCACCAGAGAAAATTGAGTTTTTAATTATTTTGAAAATTAAAATATCTTTTATACCCATACGAGGACTAGAGGAACATGAAAGTTTTTATCACTATCTTTTGTACCCTATTAGAGAGCTAGAAGAATGTGAAACCTTTAAAAATCAAAATATCTTTTGTACCTACTAGAGAGCTGGAGGAATACAAAGGTTTCATTTTTTCAAAATTCATAAAATCCTAATTTTTATTTTAAAAAAGATATCTCATTATTAAAATAATCCGTAGAAATCCTTTCATATACTAGGGGACATTCCACGAACTACTTTAACTTGGAGATATTAACTTAATTTTTCAAATTTTTTTCTTTATTAAAAATATAAAATTTTCCCTAGGACTCAGTTTCGACTATGCATATGAAACTAGACTTAAAGAACACCTCTGATGTGAAAGTATCATGGTACCCCTAAAAAACTCAAAAATGATAAAAAAAGATGAACATATCCCTAATGCACACCTTAAACATGAAATAATCTCGGTGACTACATGGGACTCCATTTTAGTGTAAATTATTAAAATGTCCGTAAGGTCTACCTTCGACATATAAGTATTTAAGAAAACCTAAAGGACTAAGTATTATTATAAAAAAGATAAACCTTTTTAGATTATGCACCTTCGACCTGTAAGTATCCCAGTGTTAATAAAGGTCTTGGTTCTTAGGTAAATTACTAAAATGCCCATAAAGACTACCTTCTTCAGGAAAACATCTTGGTAAAAAAACTTGATATCATTATAAAAGGGTGAACCTACCCCAATTATGCGCCTTCGACATAGAAGTGTCCCGATGATCACAACGGATTTAGTTTTAGGGTAAATTACTAAAATAACCTTTAAAGTGCATTTTCAACACTAAGGTGTCCTAATAACCCTAAAAGACCTGAAAATGATAGAAAATGAAATTTTTATCGAGAATTGAATTCTAAACTTTTAAAATTATTTCATACCCTAACGAAGAATTGAAAGAATACAAAATTTTTTAATACTCTACACCCCACCAGAGAACTGGAAGAATGCTAAAAATAATTAAAATTTTCTAAATGGGGAAATTTAATGTTAAAAAAATAACCATTTTGACCTAAAAGGCTAGATTCCCTAATGGTCCTTAAACTTTTCTAAATTTACAAACCAATCCTTACATAATTAAAACACAAAATAAATATCGAAAATATCCACATCAGAGAGCCCAAATTACAATTAAGCCCCAAACTTGCAATAAAGCCCCTGTATAATTAAAGGTGACCTAAAATGTAAATAGTACAATTAAGCCCTTAAGGCTTTCAAAACTGTATTTCGTATTTTACTAGAGAACCGAAAGAATACGAAAATCTTTTAATACTTTACACCCCACTAAGGAACCGGAGGAAAACAAAAAATAATGAAAATGTCCTAAATGGGGAAATTTAATGTTAGAAAAAGACCATTTTGACCTAAAAAGCTAGGTTTTCCTAATGATCATTTAACTTTTCTAAATTTACAAAGTGGTCCCTATATAATTAAAATGCCAAATAAACATCAAAAATTACATAATCAATTCGACCAAGCACTTATGGCCCTAGAACAAATTTTTACAATTTTACAAATTAGTCCCTAAACTTTTTAAAATTACAAAATAACCTCAAAATGATAAAAAGATGCATTAAACACACATCCCCCCCCCCCCACACACACACATATATATACATATTAGAATAAGCCTGAAAACACCTCTAAAAGTCACAAGACATATTTAGCCAAAGACATATGGCTTAGAAAAATTTTACATTTTTTTCAATTTAGTCCTTATAATTTTTATATTTATAAATAGCCTAAAAAATTTTAAAAAAAAATCACAAAATCATCAATATCAAAATTGGCCAAGCTTGGAATCACCCTTCTAAGTCCTTCAAAAATTTTGAAAAATTCCTTTTAGTCCCCAGCAAATTTACAACAAAATAATATAAAATATCACAAAATCCAGCACGAAAAATTATTCAACAACCAAGATTAGTTTCGGCCAGTATGTATTTCACTAAGAAGATATTTTTTTCATCATTTGTTTTCATGAATATCAATAAACACACATATCATAATTTTTGCCAATCATAAATATGCATAAATACATAATAAATAATGAAGAAATTCACATAAATCAACATGAAAATAAAAATAGCACAAAAAATATACATAAAAATAATGTTATCTCTATCAACAAACAAAAATAATCTTGACGCAAATCAACATATTACTAACAAAAATTAAATAAAAAAATAAAATCAAGAAACTTTGTTCATAGCCATCATACTTGGCCTTTCAACATGGATTAAATCCATGAGCACAAGCATGATTTGGCTCACTAAAAGAAAGAAAGAAAATGAAAGTAACAAAAACTAAAAATTGTTTAAGTATTTTACCTTAAAAGTGTAGAGAATTTTGATTTTTCTTAATTTTACTAAGTGTTTTTGCTATTTTTGTGTTTGAAACATCATTACCTTTGTTAAAATCCCCTCCCCTTTATTTATATAGGGAAGAATCAACCAAGGGGGCTAAAATAGCCCTTGGCCAAAACTCTTGTTCTTTTTTTTATTCTTGATATTTTATTATGATAAGCATGAATTAAATTAATTTTGTCATTATGTGTGATTCATCATGCATGACTCATCATCTTAATCATGATCAAGATAAAATCATCTAGTGGGACAATTAAAACCAAGCTCAATTGGTTAGGGAAAAATATAATCCAATTAGACTAGTTTCCATCAAAGTAGTTAAAAATCCCAAATTAAAATAAAATTAAAAATTAAAAATATTACAATTAATAATCATAAACAAAATTTTGGAAATGAAATGAAAAAAATCTTGATTGTTTTTTATAACTAATAAAATTATACAAGAAAAATCCTTATAGAGGAAAATTAATTTATTTAAAAAAATTAAAACTCATAAAATAAATTAGCATCTTAAAAACTAATTTAATATGAATTTAATAAAAATATTTGGTGATTTAAAAAAATTTTAAACATAAAAAAATCTTACTAAAAAATTACATAGTAGAAACTTTGTATTTTAGACATGAGAAAATTTCAAAAATAAATCCAACTTGAGAAAAATGAGTTGAATTTAATACCTTGCTATGAACATTAATTTAAAAAATAATAAAGATGGAAACCTGAAATCTGAAACAAATTTTACCCAAAATAATTCGCTAGCATGACACTTATGGTATAATAAAAAATTAAAAATTAATTGATAAAATTGACAATTTGACACCTTTTGGCTTAAAATGCCAATATAGATTTTTTTATTAAATATTATTTATTTTTCAAAGTGCATATCGGCATAAATACTATATGGGTATCAGTAAAAATATACTATAGTCAACTTATCAAATTTTATAAAAAAAATTCTCAAAAAGTTCCTAAAAATGAAAAATTTCACTGTAATATCATTCACAGATATAAATTTTAAATTTTCAAAAGAATAAATTTAAAAGTTAATTTTTTACCTTAATATTCATCTTTTTATCCGAGATTATCCCTTGAAATGACATTTTTCTATCACATGCACCAACAGCGATTTAAATATGATTAATTCGATCTTGAAAATGTCTATTCCACCTAAAAAAGGTCAACCTCCATTTAGTGGCCACTAAGTTCTTGGTCTCGTACATTTTTAAACTATCGGGGAAGGGGTTTGGACGAAATTAGGTATCTACAATTACCAATCAAACACAACTAGCTTTGATACAATTTAATTAAGATGATTAATAATTAAAACATGCTTTCAACCATTTGAGCTCAATAATTAAACATATAAGCTTCTAATCTCATTAGATTAATCATTAATTTCAGCTTACCCAAGTTTAATTCGATTTAATTTATCAAGATTCCTGAACATATCATCATTTAAACATAGCCAAACCTAAGATCAAGATCTAACCACTAACATTTTAGCTCAAACTAGCTCAAATTAGCAAGATTATGCAAGGAAGCATGAACTAAGTTCAAGGTCACTCTAACCTAAGTTGACCAAACCTAAGAGCAAGGTTCTAAAGGTGTTTGAACATGATCTATGTTTGAAGAATCATGATGTGATCATCTAAACTTTGTAATTTTAACTCATAATCATTAAATCCCAGCTTATCTTGACAAAAATCATCAAAATCTCAAGAAAAAACATTGGTCAAACCCTAAATCTAAGGAGATCATGCTGTTCAAACACTGCATCTTGTTTCTTAATTGAGATTCAAGCTATATTCCATCAATTAATCACTTAATCATGCTTAGAATAACAAAGAATTAAGTAAATCATAGCTCAAATCAAGATCAAATCATCATATCATTAATATTCATCAATGGGCAAATAATGTTTAGGCATCAAGAAGCTTGAAACAAACATTTAATCATGAAATTGAATTGTGTTAGCTATATTAGCTTTGAATTAATCTCAGTTTTGATATAACTAAAACTTAAGCTTAATTAGCTTGTGTTTA
>JBBYHO010513993.1:0-19638 GCA_038382025.1 Adansonia gregorii | reverse complement strand
AATAAAATTCTTAGGTTTTCAAGCTTTTAAAGGTAATTTCTCATGTAAAACTCTTAATTTTTATTCAATTCATGCATAATTCTTCATTTTTGTGAGCTTTGTGAATGCCTAAACTCATGAATTTTGATCCAAGTTGAAAGGCCAAGTATGAAAACTATGATCAAAGTTTTTTGATTTTATTTTTAAATTTGATTTTGTTTGTAGTAGTCTAATTTTCATTATGAAAATATATAATTGTAGTGAAAATAATGTTATGATGTTGTGTATAGAATTTTATGCTATCTTTCTTAGTGTTTGCATGTTGATTCATGATGAAATATGTTAATATATTCATTATTTTTAATGATTTCATGTATATTAAAGCTTAATAAAATTTAGGACATGTATTTATGTTGATATTTATGAAATTACATGAAGAAAAAAATTATTTTTTTAGATGTTATCAGCGTTGGCAGAATTTGAGAATATGCTTATAGTAAATTTTTATGCTTGATAGTACGATATTTTGATTATTTTGTAATTTTTGAAACTTGTAAGGGCCTAAAAATAATTTTTTTCAAAATTTTTAAGGCTTTCAAAAAGTATTTCCATGCTGGCTGAACCCATCAAGGTTGATTTGGTGATACTTTTGATTTTTAGGTTATTTAGTATTTTAAAAAACTTAAAAACTAAATTAAAAATATTGAAAATATTTTTCAAGGCCATCCCTGCTTGGCTAAATACATTATGTGACTTTTGGTATTATTTTTAAGATTTCTAAATGTATTTGATGCGTAATTTTGAGTTTAAATCATGTAGGGACTAAATAGCAAAACTATTTTCTAGGGCCATATAGCTTCCCTAAATCACTTGTAGACCTTTAGAGGTGTCTTTCATGCAATTCTAACACGTTTGAATGCATTCTATGCATTTTCAATCAATTAGGAACTTATTTTTAATTTTAAAAAGTTTAAGGACTTGCTTGCAAAAAGTAAAAAAATTATTCCAAGGTCAAAAGTACTTGGTTAAATCATTCTTGTGATTTATTGGTATGATTTTCATGTTGATTTTGATATGTTTGATATTTGATTTTGTATTTTATTTTATGTAGGGACCATTTTGTAAATATCAAAAAGCTTAGGGATCATTTAGTAAAGCCTTGCATTATATGGTTAAAATGGTCATTTCTCATATCAAGTTGACCATTTAAAGTATTTTTGTAATTTAAAAATACTTTTAGCATTTTTAACCATTTTAGGGTCAAAATGTAATTTTAATAAATTTAGGGATCTATTCATAATTTTTGCATTTTAGGTCATCATTGATGCCTAAGCTACCCATTTGCGGTAAAATTATCATTTTCTACCATTATCAAGTACTTTAGGGTACCAGGATACTTATATGTTAAGGGAGCACCTTGGGGTTATTTTAGTAATTTATCTTAGAACTGAGTTTTTTATGATCACTGGCATAATTTTATGTCAAAGGTGCATAATAGATAGATTCATCATTTTATGAAGTCATAGAGTCCTTTAAAGTTATCGATACTTTAATGTCGAAGGAAAACCTTAAAGACATTTTCGTAATTTATATTAGAACCAAGTTTTATGTGGTCATTGAGTCTATGTTGAAAGTGCATAATAGTAATAGGTTCATTTTTTTATGATAATATTGAGTCCTTTAGGTTACTAGGATACTTTTATGTCAAAGTTATATCTTAGGGAAATTTAGGTAAGTTAACTTAGAATGAAGTTTTTTAGAGTCACTAGGATACTTCTAGGCCAAATGTGTACTTTAGAGGTATTTAGGGTAAGTTTTATTATAAAATATGAATTTTTAAAATTAAGGCAATGTCTCTAAATTAAAGTAGTACATTGAATTTCTCCCAACATATGGAAGAGATTTCACAGATAATGAGATATCCTTTTAAAAGTGAGAAATTTTAGAAAAATAAAACCTTTTGTATTCCATTAGTGCTCTGGCAGGGTGCAACAGATATTTTTATTTTTGAAAACCTTTCATATCCTTTGACTCTTCGGTGCAAGTACAAAAGAGGTAATGATAAAAAAAACTTTCATTTTTCCTTCGGTTCTCCAATGGGGTATAGGAGAGATTTTGATTTTCAAAAATATAGAAAACCCAATTTTCTTGAATGGAATGATAAATTTGTTTCATAAAATTTCATTTTGATGTATAAGAATTATAATTAAAAGCCAAATTTTAAAACTAAATAAAAATGAAAAATTAAATTAGCATCTGATTAATAAGGTATTGATTACCAGGTGCCATGAGAGGGATTAATCCTTGCTCATGATTATAACAGACTTTCAGACCCTTTCAAGTGATCTCTAATATTATCGCAAATCTCGGAGTTTGTTTTTAGGGGTTTCGTAACCTTTGAAATACAAACTCCGTTAAATGACCAATCTTACCTAGCCTAAATAGATTGATGGCGACTCCAAAATAAATAGTTTTTTCATAATGACTATTTAGGGTTAAGTCGAGCAAGCAATTTATCTCGACAACTTAGTCCCTAGACACAAAAAAATAAGGAAATAATAATAATAATAATGATATGGCCCCTAAAATAAAAGAATAATGATATGTAGATATATATATATAGGAACAAGGGATGCACTGGTTTTAAAGTTAGGATTCGTATCTGCACCATGTTGCAACCGGGTATGAAAGATATTTTATTTTAAAAAAACTTTCATATTCCTTCGGACCGCCGATAGGGTGCAAAAGATATTTGATTTTCAAAACTTCTCATATTTCCTCTGGCTCTTTGGTGGGCTAAAAGATAATGACAAAACTTTTCATGTTCCTCCAATCTTGTAGTAGGGTAAGAAATATATTTTGGTTTTCAAAAATATTAAAAATTTAATTTTTTAAATAAAATAATATATTTGTTCCATAAAATATTGTTTTGAGATACAAGAATTATAATGAAGTACCAGATATTGAAACCAAATAAACGCCAAAATTTAATTTAACACATAACCAATAAGGAACAGATTATGGCACATCATGATAGGGATTGATCCTTACTCATAATTGCAATCAACTCGTGGACCTTTTCACATGATCTCGGGTATTATCACAGATCTCGAAGTCTTTTTTAAAGGTTTCTTAACCTTTGAAATACGAGCTCCACCAGGTGACCAATCTCAACTAGCCAAAGTAGAATGGTGATGACTCCATAAAAAGGTCATTTTATAACGATTATTTAAGGTAAAATCGAGTGAGAGATTCATCTCGATGACTCGATCCTAAAAAATAAAAATATAATAATGGCATGGCCCCTAAATATGAAATAAAAAATAATGATATATAGATTCATATAGGAACAATGGGTACACTAGCCTTTTAAGTTGGGCTGGTCAGGATTCATATGCAAGCCTTGGCGACTTCATTAGGGATAGGTTGGAAAGTCAGGCATGAAATAAATTATGTGTTAATTAAATTCTAATTGATTCAATTTCAACTGGTATTTGACTATAATTCTCAATATTTTTGAAACAAAATTTTTATTATATTTTTTATTAATATGTAAATTCTTATATATATCGATTATATTTTTCACTAACCCATTTCTTTTCTCTACAACATTATTTTTAGAGGGCATTTAGGATAGGATTTTTATTATTTTCGAAAAGGTCGAGTCATAAAATGTTTGTTTATACCCTCTACGCACTGTGCACATGCATATCATTAGATTCTCTTCTAAACATATGGAAGGGCATAGGTTATCCAATATTTTGGGAAGAGGTAAAGTAGCTCTACCATCTATCTAGGCCAGTGAAAAAGCTACTGGGTGAAATTTCCTATTTCTGCCCAAGGTGTTAGCCACATTACGGGCATGGAAAATACTTTCACTTGAACTAAACCTTTCCTAATGTAGACCCATGATTGTTAAGGATTAGGGTATCTTTTCAAATCTTTCTAGACTCAAGGAACAATTCAAGAACCTGTTTAGATGTCGAACCCAAACTTCACGTAATGAACTGTAAGGGCCTCACTTGGTTAAAGCCATACCTGATTTTAGAAGTTTTCCAATGAGGTACTCAAAAGGGAACACTTCTTACCCTTTCACCTTTATTTTATGAGCATGTAAATCAAGCAATAATGATTAAACATCATCCTTTGTGATGAATTTTTTTCTCCTTGAAAGGTGCCATCATTGTTTTAATTTAGATATCAAGTGACGATGTACGAACTTCGTCACTCATAATGCGAGTACTTCTTTTTACCTTGCATGCCATTGTGCAATCTTAACTACTTGGTCTAGATGTCTAAATCACACAATGATGTTCACATATCATTGCTAATTACAAGGCCTTTTTATTTACATTGTAGCATAGTAAAGCCTAAAAGGGTTCAATAGGGGTAAAATTTTCTCGCATAAATTTTTAATTTCCCATGCTAATCTTTTTTTCCTTTAAATATAGGTCAATGATGAACGAGCATTGTGCTGCTCCTAATAAGATTGATCATTTTTTCTTAAGACATCATAATGCTTTAATTTTATTTTTAGAGCCGTCTTTTTGATGAAAGTCTTTTGTATATATTTATTTATATCATTTTGTTACAAAACTTTTCTCTAACATTACATTAATTTCATCCTCGCAGGACAAAATTAAGGTTTTTTCATATTTAAGAGTTCTTTAAAAGAATTTTTTTTTTCTAATCTAAGAGTTTTGATTGAAGAAACAATGGTGGAATAAGATGGGACCACTAGATGGAAAAAGAAGACAATACTTGGCAGGATAGGTTGGAACAAAACTAAAACGATAAAGGGAAATGGGTGCCTCGAATACTCCAAACCACTCAAGAAAGGAAAAAGAGAAAACGAGTTATGGAGGAAAAGTCTATGAAGACACAAAGCCTTGAGCAAAGAAATTTGCAAATAGTCTCGTATCATACCAATACTGTTGTCGACTCATCCAAGGCAGAAAGGCAACCAATTTAAGGTGCTCAATATGTGAGAGTCAATCCCATAATATATATTCATGCTAATCCTAAAGCTCATCAAAGGGCAACAGGTAGCATATGACAAATAAGAAAGTCAA
This sequence comes from Adansonia gregorii, assembly GCA_038382025.1. Lineage (NCBI taxonomy): Eukaryota > Viridiplantae > Streptophyta > Magnoliopsida > Malvales > Malvaceae > Adansonia > Adansonia gregorii. The sequence goes on along the minus strand of JBBYHO010513993.1, from coordinate 14,587 downwards.
CAAAGTAAGGAAATCAATTCAAACCACATCCATACCCCAAACCTTTCATTATTCAATAGTCTTGGTAGATTTATCCCTATATCTTGCAGCTTTTTATGCAAACTTTTTTGACCTAAAGTTTTAAAAAGTGATAAGACCCAGGAAATATTTTGGGTTATTTTTATAAGTAAAAGAGACAGAAGGATAAAAATGTATCATGCCTTATGAATTTCCTACATCAAGCACTTTCCTTTATTCATTCAAAGTCGAATGATTTCTATTGTACTAGCAAAGCCTAAGAGACTCCCAACCCAGAGTGGTATAATTCAAGCATTAGATGCAAATATCATCAAAGAGTGGAAGCTACTCAAGGGAAAACTGCTACTCATTCAGGAGCAAAGTACAACCTCTTAGGGATGCTGACTTATTGAAATTCCAGTAGCTGGTGGATGCTTATCAAGAATGATCAACATGAGAGTCATTAACTTTATGGTAATATGCCAAACAAAGGCAGTTTTTGTCTTAACTTTAGGACTCTGTATCATTCTGTTTGGAAACTGTAAATTTTGAAATCAATAAATAAGCATTGCCATCCTTCACAAGGAAATGATTTTGTTAATAATGATTTCTAGTATCTAGGGTAATGAGAACATGTCAAAATTCTTTATTTGGATAAGTGATCACAATTAAATTAAACTCTCGTAGAATAGTCATTCATTTCTATTTATATAAATGTCTTGGCTTTTCAACCATAGACCTTTCATAACCATAAACCTTTCACGCCTAAATTTTCCTTTTTGGGTTCTTTGAAGGTTGAACAAACAAGTTATACTTCTAAAAGATTTAGATACCAATAATTTGACATATGTTAAAATAATTATAGAAATTTTAAGATATCCCAAATTCATTGGATAACATTTTTCCATAACTTTCATGACACTTCCTCAAATCCTTCATTCAAGAGGAATAAAAGTAAACATAAGCCAAAAACACCTTTTCCTTTGCTATAAAACCTTTTTAATCTAACGCTCAATAAATAAGATATGAAATTCGAGATTTTCCTATGCTAATTTGACTTTTTTTTCTTAAAAGCTCAACCAAACCTAAGATTTAATAGTGGCTATGAAGCGGACAATGTTGAAAGGCATACATTAAGCTTTAAAAATTTTGAAAAATTAAGTGCAGTATCATGTTGTTAAGGTACTTAAAATGATTCTAAAATGAAAACCATCCTTTTTTCTTAGCAAAATGCTCATAAATTCAAATTGCTTTATTTGAAACGAAAAATGGCCATCTTTCTCTATCCTTTCTTAGATATAAACAAGTATTCCCTTTACAGTCCCCTTTAAGCCTGATGAATTATTCTTTCTTTAAACCTTAATCAAGAATCACCCTTTACACTAAGGGAAAGCTTCAAAATCAGAAGGAGCAATTTTCATTCTATGGTTACAAAAAAAAAAAAGCTTGTTACAAAGCAAAATTGAAGACTAATTCAAAGTTCAAATTTTAAGTTCCTTCAGAATAAAGAATGACAAAGAAATGACAAAGAAAGAAATAAAGAGAAGCAAAGAGAAATGAGAGGAAAAGATAAAAAAACAAATTTGTGTTTTGTCTTGGAAGATATGCCAAATGGGAATGCTTCTAAAGAAAAATGATCCTTGATTCAATTACCCTCAAACATTTAATTTAGGCCTATCTATTTTTTTTCTTCTTAAATCGTGAACCATGGCCTACATTACATACTTATAAAAGCCCTTTTTAATCAAACATAGCTTTTTAAGTTGGTAAGCCACTTCTAGGAAACCCTTAAAAATTTATTTTTTAGATGATTTTTTAGTCTTTAAAAATATGATGGGGCAATTAATTAGAAAAAAAGAAGAAGAAAAAAAGAGAAAAATGAATAAAGTTTTAAGGTAAAAACCTAAGAAAAATAGTCTAGATCAAACCTAAAGACTTTAAAATTGCTCATAAACGAATAAAGGTAGTCACCAAAGAAAAAGAAATCTTTAATTTAGAAATGATCCCAAACTTCTGGAAATTGCATAACATTGGCAAAAGGTTAAGTCAAATGCCCAAGTATTAATATGTTTCAAGATAACCTTTTAGAGCCTTCGTGTCCTACCTTGGAAACTGGTGCTGACCACAGGCCTTTAAAATTTACTCTTTGAGATTTAATGTTAATTAACATCAATTTAACACCTATTGACCTTATATTAGAAGATTAAAAAGATATTACAACTTGATTGTTTACTTTTCAAAAAATTCCTATAAGATGAACATCCACTTAAGTTTGATCTTGATGAACCTTAACCTTGCTGTACCAATTTTTTCAAGATAAATTTTAGTAGTGCCATCCTATTCAGGCCTTCAAATTCACTTCATCATTCAAATATGTGCCAAATAGTGATCATTTATCACAACAAAGCCTTAATAGTACAAGACGATGATAGCTTATCCATTATCCTTGATATTGGAAAATTCATGGTTAAAATTATTTTGAAATTTTCATAGTTGTTGATCAAGTATATTCTTTCCCAAGTTAGAATAAGAAGGTGATCTCATCCATAAATCTTGAAATTTTGGTAATACAAAGAAATATCTATTACATTTTCTAATAAAATGCCTTTAACTCTAAACACATGTTGGATTGAAGGTCATCCATAAAGAAACCCATAGATTTAAAGTTGAAAGTGATATTGGAAAAAGCTTTTCAGTATACTTACTTTTTCAAAATTGAAAGGTAAGTTTCACATCCCTTCAAACCATTCGAATATCAAACATCGTCACCCAAGTTAACTAGTATGGTTTTATCCTAATCAACCCTTTTCAACTTAGGTTCTATCCTAATTACCCACGTTAACTAGTAAGGTTTCATTTGGGTCAACCATTTTAGACTTAGGATTCATCCTAGTCACCCAAGTTGACTATTATGATTATGTTTCATCAACCTATTTCAACTTAAGTTATGCCTTAGTTACCCTATTGATTAGTATGGTTTCATCTCGGTTAAGCCTGTTACACCTAGGTTTTACCCTCGTCACCCAAGTTGACTAGTATGATTTTCCTCGGTCAACCCTTTTAGACTTAGGTCCTATCTCGGTCACTTAAGTTTACTAGTATGGTTCCATCCCAATCAATGCTTTTTATCTTAGGTTCCACCTTGGTCACCCTATTGACTAGTATGGTTTCATCTTGATCAACCCTTTCAGACTTAGGTTCTACCTTGGTCACCTATTGGACTAGTGTAGTTTCATTTCAGGTAACCTTTTTAAGCTTAAGTTCTACCTGGTCACCTGTTTGACTAATATGGTTTCATCTCAATGAACCTTTTAGACTTAGTTTCGCCCTAGTCACCCAAGTTCACTAGCATGGTTTTGTCTCAATCAACTTTTTTAGAATTAGGCTTCACCTTAGTTACCCAAACTGACTAGTATGGTTTTGTGCTAGTCAATATTTTAGACCGAGGTTTTACCTTGGCCACCTTGTTAACTAATATGGTTTTACACCAATCAGCCCTTTTAGATTTAGGTTCCATCCTTGTCACTCAAATTTATTAGTATGGTTTCACCCTAGTCAACCTTTTTAATCTTAGATTCTACCCTGATCACCTTGTTGACTAGTATGGTTTTGTCCTAGTCAACCTTTTTAGATGTAGGTTTTGTCCTGGTCACCCAAGTTGACTAAAATATGTATGCCTCGACCAACCGTTCTATACTTAGGTTTCATCTTGGTCAGCCAAGCTAACTAGTATGGTTTCATCTCGGTCAACCTTTTTTTAATTTAGTTTTTCCTTAGTCATCATGTTAACTAGTATGGTTCATCTTGGTCAACCTTTTTAGACTTAAATTTCACCCTAATCACTTTGTTAACTAGTACGATTTCATCTTGGTCAACCTTTTTAGACTTAGGCTTTGCCCTGGTCTCCAAATACTAGCACAGTTTCATCCTGGTCAACCCTTTTCAAACTTAGGTTTTACCCTAGTCTCTACAATTAACTAGTATGGTTTTGTACTAGCCAACCCTTTTAGACTTAGGTTCTACCTTAGTCACCCAAGTTTGCTAGTATAGTTCTACCTCAGTCAACCCTTTTAGACTTAGGTTCAACGTTGGACCCTATTGACTAATATGATTTCATCTTGTACAATCTTTTCAAACTTAGGTTATGTCTTGGTCGCCTAAGTTGACTAGTACAGTTTCATCCTAGTCAACCATTTTAGATATAAGTTCCATCTAGGTCACCCAAGTTGACTAGTCTAGTTTTGTCTTGGTTAAACATTTTAGACTTAGGTTTCACCTTAGTCACGCAAGTTTACTAGTATGGTTTTATCTTGGTCAACCTCTTTAGACTTAGGTTCTGCCCTAGTCACCCAAATTAACTATTATGGCTCCATCCTGGTCACCCAAGTTTACTAGTATTGTTTCATCTCGGTCAACCCTTTTTGACTTCGGTTTTGCCTTGGTCACTTAAATTGACTAGTTTGGTTTTGTCTCAATCAACCCTTTTTGACTTAGGTTTTACCCTGGTCACTCCGTTGACTGGTATGGTTTCATATCAATCAATCTTTTTATACTTAGACTCCACCTTGGTTAACCCTTTAGACTTAGGTATTGCCTTGCTTACCTCATTGACTATTATGGTTCTACCCTAGTCAATCTTTTCAAACATAGATACTACCTCAGTCACTCAAGTTGACCAATATGGTTTCATCCCAATTAACCATTTCAGAATTAGGTTTTACCCGATCACCTAAGTTAACTAGTATACATTCATCTCGATTAACCTTTTCTAACTTAGGCTTAGCTCTACTCAACCTATTGGCTATTAGGGTTTCATCTTAGTTAACCCTTTTAGACTAAGATTTCACCCTATTTAATCTTTTCAAACTTGGGTTTCACCATTAGTTTTTTTGCTTTAATGCATTTTCTTAGTTTAGTTTTGTATATTTTTAAGACTTTATAGCCTAAATGAAATCATGTCTATTTGATCTTTATCTTATTCATGATTCTAAGCAATGGCCAAAAAAAGGTAACAGTAGGCATCTAATTTCATCCTATCCTTGTTTCGATAGCCTTGGATATCGAGATTGAGAATCTGGCAGTTGCCCTGTAGAAATCGACCTTCTCTAGGCAGAATAGGCATTTTCAAAACCTTTTAAGCCATGTCTAAGTAATCGTATGTGCACATTACGAAAAAAGTGTAATTTTGAGGGTTATAGAAAATAAATGTTAGATAAAAAAGATGAATGTTCAAAAGAAAAATTAGTTTTTAAATATTTTCTTGCCAAATTTTGAAATTTATTTTTGCAAATGATGTCATGATCAAATTTCTCTATTTTTAAAACTTTTTATAAATTTTTTGTAAAATTTTGAAAATCGACTATTGTATATTTTTATTAATATTCGGTGTAGTACCTATACTGATACTCACAACAAAAAAATAAAAATATTCATGAAAAAATTCGTATTTGCATCTCATACCATGAGGTGTTAAGTTATCAAATTTATTTATTAGATATGAATTTTTCATAGCAATGCGAGTGTCATGCTCGCGAAGTTTTATCAATAATTTTTTTTCAAATTTTAGGTTTTCATCTTTATTATTTTTATAAATTAATATTTTGAGTAATGTGTTGAATTTAATCTATTTCTATAAACTTGAATGTATTTTTGAAATTTTCTTGTCTCTAAAATATGAATTTTTTATTTGTAAAATTTTTAAAAGTTTAGAATTTTAAATATTTTCACTTATTCCAAAAAAATGGCTAGGATGTGCCTTTTTAGAATTCCAATTTATTTTATTAAATATTAATTTTCTTTTTTAAATATTTTGTAATGAATTTTTACATATTTGAAATTTTTAATTGCTTTTTTTTGTACATAAAATTTCTCAAAACTTTATTTTTGGAATTTTATATGGAAATGACCAAAATTTTTTCATTTCAAGGGCTTTAGAACATATTAATTTTCGTAACAGGCCCATTAAATTTCTAACAAGCCTAATAAGCCTATTTTTGTTTTCTAACAAGCCTAAAAAGCTTATTTTGATTAAATTTTTAATTTAATTTATTATGTAAAATTTTATTTCTTGAACAAATAAATTTTAATTTGTTAAAATTTAATCCTCATAAATCTTTTTTATCTAATTTAGATTTTTTTTCATACCATCACAGAGGTAATGGTTCTAGATAATGACTCATGCATGATGATCTACACAAAAAGACAAAATTAATTAACTAAGTTTTATCAAAACCAAAAAATATCTAATAAAGTAAAAAAATAAAAATAAAAAAAAGAAAGCAAAATTCGGTGAAGAGGGATTTTGTCCTGCTTGGTTGAACCTCTTCTTTATAAATAGGAGGAGAAAGTTTCAAGAATAGTTTAATGGCTTCCATGGCAATAAAAGGTATTTTTACTTAAGAATTTTTAGTTTTTTTCTAGTTTTCAAGGTAATTTCACTTGAAAAACTTTGATTTTTGTTTATTTCAATCATTTTTCTTCCTTTTAGTGAGCTTGATGTTCACTTGTGCTCATGTATTTTGATCCATGTTGAAAGGCCAAGTGTTGAAAGCCATGAAAATTTTCTTGATTTAGTTGCTTAGTTTGATTTTTCTTAGCAAAAATTTGATTTTCATCAAGAAAACATATTTTTTTGATATTTTTGTATTTTATCATGTGTGATGACGATACTTTCCTTTGTATTGTCATATAAATATTGAAAAAAAAATATGTTTATATGTCCATATTTAATGATTTTATACAGGTTGATAATGATGTGAGCTCAATAAAAATCAGGATATGTGTTGATTATTCATGTATCCATGTTAAGAAAATTTTCTTTCTTGTTTGTTGATAATGATTATGGCCTTTAATGAAACTTCATTTCTTGTTTTTATAATATTTGGACTATTTTGAAATGTTTGAGAATTATAGGGTCTAAAAATTAACTTCTTAAAATATTTCAAGGCCTTGGATAAATATTTACAAGTTGGATGAATCTTCTACGTGTAATTTGGTGATAATTTTTTAAGTTTTGGTGTTATTTTGCAATTATGGAAAATATAAGGGCTAAATTGCAAAAATTGAAAAAATTTCTCCAAGATCATCTAAGCTTGGCCGAATGCTTAGTGGATCTTCAGGAGTGTGTTTCATGCATTTTTGACATGTTTTATATGCATAATATACATTTTTAACCTTTCAAAGGTTATTTTGTAATTTTTGAAAGTTTAAAGGTCCACTTGCAAAATTTAAAAAAAAAATACTATTCCAAGGCAAAAAGTAGTCGGTCGACTGGTCCTTGTGGTATTTGATAAATTTTCCATATTGATTTTGATGTGTTTGATGCTTATTTGTGATTTTAAGTCATTTAGGGATTAAGTTGCAACATTAGAAAGTTTAGAGACCTTTTAGTAAACCCTTGCATTTTGAGGGTTAAATAGATCATTTCTCATACTAGATTCCCATTTAAGGTGTTTTACTCATTTTAAAACATTTTTAGCATTTTTACCCTTTTTGGGGCTAAAGTGTAATTGTAAAAGATTTAGGGATTTAGTTTTAATTTTTTTCATTTTAGGTCCCCATTGGTGTCCAAGTTACACCTTAAGGTTATAATTGTTATTTCATATCATTTTTGAGTCCTTTAAGGTTTTTGGGATATTTTCATGTTGAAGTTACATCCCAAGGGTATATTAGTAATTTACTCTAAAGCTGATTCCTTTATGATCATTGGGATACTTCCATGTTAAAGGTACATAATAAGGATATTTTATCAAGTTATCGAGTCTTTTAGGTTATCGGGATGATTTCAAAATAAACGTAGACCTTAGGGCATTTTAATAACCATATTAGAGCCAACTTTTATGTGATCACCAAGATACTTATATGTCAAAGGTGCGTGGTAGGAATAGGTTCGTTTGTTTATGATGTTATCAAGTTCTTTTGGTATCAGGATACTTTTGTGTCCAAGCTAAACTTTAGGGATACTTCAATAATTTATCTTAGAGTCGAATCCTTTAGGGTTACTGGGATACTTACATATCGAAGGTGCACTTTAAGGGATATTTTGATCTCTTCGACCAAACAAATTCTTTAGAGTCTAGTTTGTACTTTTTGTCTAAACTAGGTCTTAGGATAAACTTTTATTATTTCTTATAAAATTGGAAGTTTTAAAATTAAGGCAATGTCTCCAAATTATGTAGTTATGGATTTTTCTCAGCATATGGAAGGGGTTTCACAGATTATTTTAATATCAAGTTACCTTTTTCAAAAGCAAGGAAATTAGGATTTTTTATGAATTTCCTAAAAATAAAACCTTTTGTATTCCTCCAGCCCTTTGGTGAGGTATGAAAGATATTTTGATTTAAAAACAAAACCTTTCATATTCTTCCAATCCTCTAATGGGTTGTGAAAGATATTTTGTTTTCAAAACCTTTTGTATTCCTCAATCTCTCTAGTAGGGTGCGAAAGATAATGATAGAACTTTTCATATTCTTTCGATCCTCCAGTAGTGTATGAAAGATATTTTGATTTTCAAAAATATTAAAAAACCAAATTTTCTCAAGTAGAATGATAAATTTATTTCATAAAATATTATTTTGAAATATAGGAATTATAGTAAAATATGAGTTATTGAAATTGAATAGGAGTCCAAATTTAAATTAACATATAATTAATAAGGTACCGATTAATAGGCATCATGAGAAGGATCGATCCTTACTCATGATTGTAATCGACTTGCAGGCACTTTCATGCATTCTCTGGTATTATCGTAGACTTCGAAGCTTTCTTTTAAGGGTTTTGTAACCTTTAAAATATAAACTCCAATAGGTAACCAATCTCACCTAACCAAAATAAATTGGTGATGACTCTAAAATGAATGATCATTTTATAATGACTATTTAGGGCAAAGTCGAGCAAGTGATTCACCTTGATGACTAGGTCCAAAAAAAATAAAAACCAATAATGATATAGCCCTAAAAAATAAAATTAATGATATATAGATATATATATATAGGAATAAGGGGTACACCTACCTTTTAAGTTGGGCTAGTCAAGATTCGCATCCATGCCATGTTATGACACATAACTCTCTTCTATTTTTTAGCAAAATTATGTTGTTACGTAAATGTGATCCATAAACGGAATCAGTTATCTAGGTAGTCGAATCAATGGTTCAGAATTTAACTCAATCATGTCAAGGTCAACTACCTCCTTTTATTAAGAATACTTTTTAATTTTACATACCAATCTAAACACTTTGGGCTTATGGCATCTAATATGCCTTATAATACAGTTATTATATTTACCATCACCAATAATCTAGTATGAAATAAGTATAAGTAGTTATTCATGTATTAAACCAATAATGACAAGGTAATAAATCGTTGTTGGTTGTCCACTAATTTTTTTTAAATAATAGCCCTCACTATTATTCAAAAATCTTTTCAAGGTATTTCTAGTAGACTGAAACCCCTTTTAACATGTTGTGACCTGGAGGGTAGCCCAACAAATTGCAACAAGCCTAATTAGGCAGGCAATACAACTTACCGATTGCATCTTTATGGAACCCCCAACTCAATTAGATGGCAACATTTTGCCTAAATGCATCATATGCATTATGCATAACCATCGACTCTAACACCATGCGATCAAGTTTGTAAGCATTTGGATAGCATGACATTAGATGAGTAGGATCCATTACTTATAACTCAAGTAGCCCGAGTGAAAGAGATCTTAGGGTTAGCCTAATAAATCCTTACCATCGAAACTCGAGTATCTTGTTCTAATCTAATGGAAAGCATCTTTATAATGCAAAGCATATGACTCAATATTTTATAATGGATTTCTTTTGCTCATTTTATCTTTTAACTTAGGTCTTATCATAATGGCATGCATATCATTTATAATATTGCATAAAAGAAATCTACTATCATGCATACTACTTGGATGATTATGGACTAATATCTAATGCAATTTCTTTAAGCAATCAAAGAAATTTGCTTGGTCAAATCCTTGGTGATTATAAACAAAGTCTTCGTAAGTTTCTTGTAATCTTTCGGGCTTCATAATGCTTTCCATTAGATCTCCATCTTTGAGTTACAAAATCGTTTACCCCGAATGGCATTATCTTATAACAAAAAGCACCCCAAACAATAACAAATATGGTTTTTTTTATGTCTTCAGGTGCCATTTTAATCTAATTATAGCTTGAGAATCTGTTCATGAAAGAAAACAAATAGTTTTTTGTTGTGTTATCACTAAATGTATCAATATGAGGGAGAAAAAAATTATCCTTTGGGCTTGCTCGATTCAAATCTAAATAGTCTACACACATTCTAACTCTTTCATCTTTTTTAAAAACTAGGACAATATTAGCAACCTATTTTGGATATTATGCCATTTCAAGAAATCCGACATCAAACTATTTTTCCACCTCTTCTTTAATCTTCAACAACATTTTAAGCTTCATTTTCCTCAACTTCTGCTAAATTAACTTGCATCTTGGTTTTAAAGGTAGCTTGTAGACCACTATTTTTGGGTCTAAACCTGGTGTATCCTTATATGACCATGCAAAAACATCATAGGACTCTTTAAGCAAATTTATCTTCCCTTTTTTAATGGCGGCCATGATGACAATTCCTATTCTGACCTCTTTTCTATTTTCATTATCTCTTAGGTTTATAAACTCTATAAGATCCTTGTGGGGCATTACTCGCCTATCTACTCGCTTAATTAATTTCATCAAATAAAAAGTAGAGTGCAATTATTAATATTTTCTTCAAGATCATCCTCGTTTAAACAAATGGATCATTCAAAATCGACTTTCAAATCTTAAATAAGATCATCTTCTTCTTTTCGATCAAGAGATCTATAAAAGTAAACAAGAACAAGAATGGGCAAACAAGAAAATATGGGGTGATTCATGTATGTATATGTAAAAAAAAAAGATTATGGTATGAAAGAGATTAAATATACAAAAAATTCATACATTTCATTTTCAAAAATAATGATATGATATCTTTAAGCCCTTTACTAAAAGATCCTTTTATGTTTTAGGCTAAAACAAACAGCAAGAGTTCTTAAAATTACTTTGGATTAAACCTAGATACTATAGTTTTCTCAATAACAATCCAATTTGTCTAGACATATCAAGGAAGGTAATGATGAATTCCACAATTGTCCTTCAAATCTTCATCACTTGCCTTAAAACATTCACTTGAAAATTCTCAACAAACGGAATGATCACCATCACCTATTTTCTTTGGTCACTTGATTAGTGACCCCTCTATAATAGAAAATTTCTTTTAAAGAAAGGTAAAAAATTGAATACTGATTCAAGTTCAATTCTCTAGCTTTCTTCTTTAGCTTTATTTTTTTTATTGCATTCAAGCTTGAAACCTAATCAATACTTGTCTATTTTCCATTCACTTGAATAGATCAATTTATCCCTTATCAGTATTTTTCAAGCCCGTTTTTCTATTTGAACATCTTTCCCCGTTGTAAGTTTCAAACCTATGCAATTGCTTTTAGAGAGCTAAGGCTTTGGAAATAGAAATCCTTGCATGAGGAAAGTAGCATTGATACTTTTAAAAGCCCTAAACAAGCACTCATCTACTTTAGCATTGACTTCAACATATGGTGCTTTAGTCAAAGTCATAGCGAGTATATCCTCCTCCCTAAGTATATTAACCAATTTATCATCCACTATAAATTTGGCTTTTTGATGAAAGGATGAAGGTACTACACCAGCAAAGTTGGTCCAGGGCCATCCCAGCAAATAATTATATGCGAAGATGATGTCTATTACATGACAGTTGATTTTAAAAAAACATGGGCCAATATTTAATGTAATGGAAATAATATCTTTAATTTCTCTTTTCATTCCATCAAAAGCTTTAACCACATTTTGACACTATTGAATTTGACTAGTGTCCACTGGTAAACAGGATAAAGTAATCAATGGCATCACGTTTATGACTGACTCATTATCAATAAGCACCTAAAACAATATAGTCCCCTTACAATGAGTCATTATATAAAGAGCTCATGTGAAGGTAGTTCTCCTGATGGAATTTGATCATAACTGAAGCATATAAAGTTATCAACAATAATGTTATTCGCTAAATAATCCAGTTTATTGACAAAAATATCTTGTAGGACATAAGCCTGATTAAGTACTTTTAGCAAAGCATTTTCATACGCTTCTGAATTGAGAAGTAAGGCTAACAAAAAAATTTTTGCTAGCTACTATTTTAATTTCTCCATAATATTGTACTCACTGTGTTTTATGAATTTAAAAATTTTAGTAGTTTGTTTCTTTAACAGGCTCTTGAATTTCCATAGAAGTGTCTTTACTAGCTACTGCCTTGCTGGATGATTGTCCTTTTGTCTTGGTTTTGGCAACAACTTCACCACTTTTCAGCCCTTAAACATAACCAGTTTAAGTTACATGATTAACCCCTGTAATGTCAACTATTGCCAATTAACCTGTCAAAGCCTCTAGAGTTATCACTTTAGCATTACACCTCCATGACACTTGTTTGTTATCTTTATACATAAAAGGTGTTAGAGTCTAAATGATAAGCTTCAAGACAGTCTCATTCTTAGGAGAAGCTGGTATGGGTTGATTATAATAAATAATAAGGGGGCAACGAACACCATAGGGTGGTTATATGACCCCTCACCAGTCATATTAATTCATTTTTTTCTTTTCAAAGAGTTTGTCGTATAGAATTCAATTTCTCCTCTGTCCATCATCCTTTGAATTAAAATTAAAAAAATCTAAATTATTCTGTAAGTTATGCCCATGGGTGGCATGGAACTTACAAAAGTTTAGGCTAAAATCTAATTGGCAATCAATATATTTATGATTTTGACTAAGGATTCTACCTTCAGTCAAAATCACCTTAACTTTTTCCATTGAGGTTTTAACCTTTTTAACATCTTTTTCAATGATTGCTCTTCCTCGGTGATCAAGGCATTGACTCTTGGTTCAGAATAATTTGGTAAAGGACTTATTGTGGCATTAGGTCCTAAGGCATTGTCAAATTTAAAAGCTTCTTTTAGAGGAGATTCTTAACTTTTTTCTTAAAATTAGGGTAATTTTCAATTGAATGACCTAATACTGCGTGATATTCACAATAAGCTTTCGGGTTATATCAAGTAGGAAAGTTACCTTTATACGGCATGGTAGAAAGTGGAACCACTAATCAAGCCTAAAAAAGTTTATCAAATATTTTTTTTTGTAAGAATAAAGTAGAGACTTGTAGCAAGATCTAGGGTAGTTAGTTTTTTTTTGGCTGATTGGTTATAATTGAGTCTTGTTTGGTTTTGACGAGGATTTGGGGTGGTAGTTTACGATGTTAATGAAATAGCAAGTCAAGATGCATTAAAAGAGTAGAGGTTTTAGGATTATTATGATTGGCTTCAATAAAAAGGATGATTTCCTGACAGAAATAACATAATTGGCAAACGAAGTTTCTTCTTCTTTTTGCAAGGTCTGGTTGTAGCAAAAGATTCACTGGTCATAATCTTTCCAGCCTTTATAGTAGCTTTGATAATTTCTTTAGAAATGACAAGGTAGGAAAAATTCTTAGTTGCATTCCCCACTAGTTTATCATAGTAAGAAAGACGTAAGGTACCTACAAACAATATGGTTATTTCTTTCTTAGTTAATGGAGGTTGCATCTGAGAAGCTATATCTCTCTATCTTTGGGCATACTTTTTAAGGGATTCTGTGGGCTTTTTCTCCATATGCTAAAGGGTTAGTCTATCAAGTACCCATTTAGCCATGTATCTGCATTGTTGGAGGAATACATTAGCTAGATCGAACTACCTTTGAATTTGATTATGAGTTAAACTATTTTACCAGTTTAATGTTGAGCCGTCAAACCTTTTTGAAAGCAATGGATAAGAAACTTGACAACATAAGAATATCCAGCTATTTTTCGGATAAATTTTTTAGGGTTTGGGCTTTTTATGCATTACAGTCATGCCAATAGTACCCAACTCTTTAGGGCTTAGATTTTTTCCACAATCTTTCTTGCTTGAATAACCGCTGAGTGAATCTTTTTTCTATGGATCTCCTCAATTGAAGATGAGTGTCACTATGTACCTTTCACTCGTTTATAAATGGTTGTCTTTTCTTTTCCTTTTAAAGCCTTAGTTTTCTAAACTTTCAATTCCTTATAAGCTTACGTATTTTTTCCATCATTCTCGTAAAGGTTTCATATCTCGTAAGCTTTAATTTTTTATTTTGCTAAATCTAATCACTCTTCGTTAAATTATACTTTTCATCCATTCTTTCCACCTTCTTTTCTTTCGCTTTAATCTTCATTCTCAAATAGGCAACTTCTTCTTAAAGTATTCTATTCTCCTTATTCATTCTATTTTGTTTTCTAGTAGCTTCTTCCTTAACCAAGTCAATCTCAGAAGGCATGACAATTTATGCTCAGATATATATACTTTGGAAATGGCTTTTTCCATGCTGGGAATAATCAAGTAACATCCATGAACTCTTCTTTAAGAATCATATACTGGTGTGGTCTGCTCTATATACACACACAACCCATACTTATATCTCTCGCTCCATTGCACAACGGCTGCTTGAAGT